>MU225495.1:134511-148114 GCA_018584345.1 Thuja plicata | reverse complement strand
ATTCTAAAGTAGGCTCATAGGAAAGACATATATTAGGAGAAGAATTAACACCAATCCTCAACTCATCTCCATGAAGAGAAATATGATGGAGAGAAAGATTAAAGTCATCTTCTTGCTCTAATATATCTTTACAAGGTAATATAAGAGAAGACAAAGCAACATCACATAAAGTCTCTCTAGGTGTAAAACCATGCAATGGTAAGGTAAGAGGAGGATGTTGTTTAATCCCAAAAGTTATAGAAGGATGTTTGGAAAACACTTGAAACAACTTGTGCAACATTATAATGAATAAAGAAATGCATAGAATATAGATTTAAATACATCCAAATGCATTCAAATGAAATCTATAAGCATGAAAAATGTAAATGTTTTTATATTTTTAAAGCAATTTGTGATTTTTAATTTTTGATATATAAATGCAAGAGCATAAAAGAAATCTACTTTTAAATGCATGTAAGATCTAACACAAGATGCAAATCTAACACCAAAAAGAAAGCATTGTATATTGCGGGTTCACCAAAATGTAACATATAAAATAGAGGTCACCTAAATGTAACATAAGAACATGTAACATTTGAAATATATGGGGGGGAAGATAAGATATTCCTCTTCTATCCCAAGATGCACAAATGAACGATCCAAATTGATTAAACCCAAGAGAGGGATCAATGCACAAATGAATCAACCATTTGGAAATGAGAGTAAGGAAGAAGATCTTAAATTCCTTGTTTTATGGAAAGGAATGAATGTGTGATAGATTTAAAATGATTAAGGATTTGAATTGAAATGGATAGGAGAAAAGTACTAACCTTGAAATATTGCAGACCAAAGAATGCTATTTTCTGAGGTCTGTAGACTATTTCTAGAAAAAAATGAAGTATGATCCAGAACCGGAATGCAGAGACAAACAAAACCCAGAAATCATTTTCCATTCTAATGTCGTCTTATGAAAAAGGTTGACCTTAAAATATTGCAGATCAAAGAATGCTATTTTCTGGGGTATGTAGACTGTTTCTGGAAAAATTGAAGTATGATCCAGAACCGGAACACAGAGATGAACAAAACCCAGAAATCATTTTCCATTTTGATGTTTTCTTATGAAAAAGGTTGACCTTGACCCAAAAATATCAACCCTGACCCAATAATGTCGACCCTGACCTGCACAGATCTGAAAGTGACTCTGTTCGCGGATCCTGAAAGTTTGCCGAAAAGGGTATCCAGATCTGAGTCCAAATCCGTAGTCCCAAACCTGTACCTACAAGAAAAAGAGATTTTTTTGTTGGGGGGAGGGGGAGGGGTTTGCCTTGGTCAAACCCCAATTTTGGAATTAACCTCAAATATATGTAATTGAAATTGCAGAAATAGACAAAGTAAATGCATAAATTCACCTTGCTTGTAAAAGGCTTTGTGGAGGATTCGAATCCTTGAATCCACAAGTATGTATGCACCAATGGATCTAGAATGTAGGATGTAGGATGTCTTCAATAAATTTCTTGTATATCTCTAACACCAAGTCTTGAATGGGTTCTTGAATTGGAAGAAGCTTAGAAGAAGGTGGATGGAGAGATCACCAAAAAGGGCACTATGTAGCTTGAATCCTTCAATGGCCTCCAATGGATCTCCTTCATAAAAATGGATGCTTGAATGCTTGCTTGAAATATTTCTTGAATGCTTGCTTGAATTTCACTTGAAGATAGTTTGAGAACGCTCGATCACAATTAGAAGACTTAGAGAAAATGAGAGACTTGAATTGCACTTGAAGATAGTTTGAGAATGCTTGATCACAATTAGAAGACTTAGAGAAAATGAGAGAGAAAGCTTCCCTTTTATATGGAATTAGGGAACAATATCCTAAGGAGGCCCACATAGGAGGATTAAATTCTCATTAAAGCCTTTACCCCTAGGAGAGGACCTATATTAAATATAATTTAGGAATCGGTGCTTTAGAACCCGAAATAGCCGACCCAGAAGTGGGAAAAAACTTTTTGCAAAGACCGACATCCGAAAATTGGAAGACCCTAAAGTTTGAACCCTGGGTCAAGGTTGAGGTCAACCCTGACCTAGGTTAGGGTTGAGGTCTACATAGACCTAAAAGGTCAACCCTGACCCTGAAGCCCAGAATCACCAATCTGCAGTCCAGAATGCGGAAATCAGGCTAAACATGAGTGGAAAGAGGGACAGAATAGGGGGAAGCCATGTCAAGATCAGGAACCCATTCAAGGAACTTTCCATGACCCCAAACCACTTACTCAGAAGGTTAAACACATCTACAATGGAAGTGCTTCCATTTTTTGACTATACAGGAAGGTAAATGTTTGATTTACCTTGTGTAAAACCACAATGAACGGATTTAGAAATCACACAAATTCATGAAGATGCTTTCATTTGAACTTGGAATGGAGATGTAGGAAGATCAAGGATGTTCTCACCAAGGTATGAGATCCATAATCACCATTTCTTGATCATGAATGCAGTTATGCCACTTGAAGAAGAATGAAATGAACCTCCTTGCACCACTTGAGAAGCTCTCTACTTGGCCATCATGGGAGAGAAATATTGCATCGAAGGAAGGAGATTTACTTGCTTGATTGGATCTATGACAAAGACTTGTAGACCTTGGATAGATGCCTTTCCTTCACCACTTGAATGATTGAATACTTGAATTCTTATGCTTTCATAATCTTGGTCCTTAGTGTATGTATGTATGTTGTAAAATGAGGGGATAGATCATTATTTTATACTCATTTTGAGATTCAAATGTGAGTAGGCTGAGATAGAAAAGAAATGGGAAAGGCATAGGAAGAAGGGTCCTGACATCAGCTTCTGGGCCCAATCAAGACAAAACCATAGGGGGTAAAGTCAAAGTTCAACCTCATTCATGAGGGTTCAATCAAACTTCAACTTTACCCCTAGGTAAAAATTCCTAGGACATGGTGGAGACCCATCAGGAGATGTGAAAAAGTAGCTGGGAAAGGAAGGACAAACTGGCATAATTGATAGTTAGATCTTTAAATCACCAAAATGGGGTCAATAGGTCCTAAAAAATATCCAATTATGTGTGCTAAATTTTTAGGATGATATATTTAGCCCCCAATTTAGTGGGAGTATGAGATAACTCATGCTCACGGTAAAGTAGATCCGATTGAGAGGCATGATCTCATCAAGGCTAAGGATTAATTTTAGGATGATATATTCAGCCCCCAATTTAGCGGGAGTATGAGACAACTCATGCTCACGGTAAAGTAGATCCGATTGAGAGGAATGATCTCATCAAGGCTAGGGATTAAGAAAAAATCAAACCCCCAAGTGACTTAAGTTCGTATCAAATCCAAAACCAAGATAAGAGAGGCATCGCTCGCTCGCTCGCTTGACAGAGAGAGAGAGAGAGAGAGAGAGAGAGAGAGAGAGAGAGAGAGAGAGAGAGAGAGAGATCACAAGGCATGCACACAAAGTTACTTAAAATAGAGATCAGGCATGTGGAAAAGCATTATATTGCACATGCATTGAAAAAAGGAAAAGGAGATCAAGCACGTGGAAAAGAATTGTCTTTCTCATGGATCAAAAGGAAAGATAAGACATGTGGAAAATCATTGTCTTCCACATGGATCAAAAGAAAATGAAGATTAGGCATGTGGAAAAGCATTGTCTTCAACATGGATCAAAAGAAAAATTAGATCAGGCATGTGGAAAAGCATTCTCTTTCACATGGATCAAAACAAATGAAGATTAGGCATGTGGAAAAGTATTGTCTTCAACATGGATCAAAAGAAAAATTAGATCAGGCATGTGGAAAAGCATTCTCTTCCACATGGATCAAAAGGAAAAGGAGATCATGCATGTGGAAAAGCATTTTCTTCCACATGGATAAAAATAAAAAGTAGATCAGGGCATGTGGAAAATCATTCTCTTCCACATGGATCAAAATGAAAAGGAGATCAGGCATGTGGAAAAACACTATCTTCCACATGGATCAAAAGGAAAGATCAGACATGGATAAAAAGGAAAGATCACGCATGTGGAGAGCTTGAGCTTGGGGGGGATCATGCAAGGGTCGGATGGAACTTTATGTCGAGTGGGATTCAGTCCCACATTCAAAAGGACTTCGAAATATTAAGTTTTTAAATATTGTCGTAGTCAACGGTAAAATGGAACCCAAATCTGTCGCTTGTAATGAGAAGTCAGCTTGGTGACGGGGGTGGTAATGACTGTCAGACTTATATGTCACCTGGGCCTACATATTGGAAATAATATCAACAATGTGTGAGGGTGGGGTCAGGGGTTGATAGATTGATACCTATAGAATATTCTGACACAGTGATGTACAATCTAGACAATAAAATTGAATCTACAAAATAAAGTAAAACCAGATCCAATTTTTTTGTTACAATTATATATATATTTTTGAATAAAAAATGGGATCTATATTGCCAATTTGAAGATCAGGCTTCCCAAGCCTAATTTGCAATTTGTTTTGCCTCAAATTTGAATTTTTCCCAATGTAGGCAAATTTATAGTCAAAATTTACCAAAACGACCACCCGAGTGCAATGATGAGGTTAGATCTTGCTCTAGATGCTCCCACAAGCTGCTGATATCTCAAATATGAATCTTGTCCCTTCAAAATTTGAATCAAAAGGCTCTCCAATGGCTATGCAATGAACGCTCCTATGGATCTGATACCATGTAAGAATTTTCCTAAGGTAAAGAATAAAAATGCCAAGATCTAGAAGCTCAATAGATAGCACAAGAGAAACAAATATGATATGATCAATTGATTGATTCAATAATAATCAAATATTAATGGATGCCCAATTGATAAATACAAAGTAGATGCACCTGAATATATAGGCAATGCATGTTAACTAGGAGTGATGCAAGAGATAACCTATAAATCACACTAGGTGTAATCACATGTCCACCAAAGGTGGATCATCTTTCATTATAAAATAAAGTATTTGCAAACATGTGCAATAATGAGAGGATGATAATGTGATAAGAGCACTAAAGGTTGATCTCACACATAAAGTGTAAAGAGATAACAACCATCTCCACCTAAAGTGGAATTATTCTACACCATGTGCTAAAATAACGTGAAAACTCCTAGTTGTCTACAATGCAAACTACTATGCAATGAATTATTGTAAATAAGCTTAAGTAAACTGTAATTAAGAATACTTAATACACCAAAATGGATTTATCAAAGGCTGTTATTTTGGTTTTTTAGACTGTGACAATGTTTCAAAATTTGGAGTGGTGTTGATCGATTATGCAATATTCTTGGTTGCTAACCTAGTGGTGAGTTCAGGACATGGATGTGTGTATTCAACTTGAGTGGTTCATGATTTGGATACTAGAAAGCTAATTTTATTTTATGACAATGGTTGTTGATTAGTGTTCCTGATGAACAGTGTGGACAAGTGAATGGATTTTATGGTAGAGATATTCCTACTGATGTCTTGGTATTTCACATTGCTTCTTGATCATGTCCTATTCATGTTGTTGGATCACATTGGATTATGTGATCTAATTTTGTGAATTTCATGTGGAGTGTTGATGTTCTTTTGAGTTCTTGGCTAACTTGGTGATGTAGTTTATTACGAAGATTTGTGGCATGATCTATAGATTTGGAGCACATTCAAGATGTTGTTATGGATCATTTATATGTCTTAGCCAGCTTTCAATGGATCACATTGAGTATTAAGGTGTAATTTATTAATGTTTAGTAAGTAGGTCCCTAGTTGATCTGGATGAGATAAATTGATGTAATGTGTATATATGTAATCATTTTTTAATCGTGAATATATAAGAGAGAGTGTGGAGATAGTGTGTGATGCTGAAGAGAAGAGATATGATTGGAATATGCAATTTAGGCAAAGATTTATTATACTTTATTAGAACTATTTTGGCATATCTGAGATGTTGTTTGTTAGTTCATGAGCTTGGATAGTATGTCCTCTATTATTTGAGATCAGAGATTGCTTTAAGGTAGAGATCCTTCCTTGGGGTTGAGATCTTTGTTGTATTTGAGAAGTGAGCTCTAGGTAGTGTGCCTAAATGCATGTACATTCCCCTTTGTAATACTTATAAAATTGTATGGTACTTTTGACTAAGTGCATTCATCTTATGGGTTCCATCCCCATCATGGTTTTTACCCTAACAAGGTTTCCACATAAAAAAACTTGGTGTTATGTGTTGGTTACTATGTATTGATCTTACTTTCATGTTTATTATTTAGATTCGAGATTAAAGTTTATAAGTTGGTTAATGTTTTTTGATAATGTAGCACAATTGATTCACCTAATCTGAATTATGAATTAGATTACAATACCTGGTGTGATACCTGCGGTATTGTCAAGTTCAATATAAAAATGAGAAGACTAACAATAGAATTACAAGCCAAAAAGTAATCCATTCTATTCGAAATTGGAGTTTATAAAAATATGATGGATCTAAAGGGTCACTAGAATCACTTGGAAATGAAATGAAGAGTCCTCATAATGTTTATTACAAATAAACACTTTTAAAACTACCAAAAATTTCAAAAAAACTATATAAAAATTTAGGCCCACTTGGAGAAGGCATAACTTTCTAGTCCTAGCTCTAATTTGCAAACTGTTTACTTCATTGGAAAGATAATAAAAAATTATAGAACAAAATTTGGGAGGTCACATTATCTGTGGGGAAAGATAGGCCCAAAAATGCCCCGAAGACCTTCAAAAATGTAGTTTACTGAGACATAGAAAATACTGAAAAAATTAGATTCTAGTATTTGCCTAATTCCATCCTGATCATTCCTCCTCCCTTGAGAGGAAATGGGTCCCATTACACTAATCTAATACAATAAATGAGGAAATTTAACTTTAATTTGTTACTTAGTTAACTACTTGCCTTAATGAGGATGTTGACCATCTCGAACCACCTGATAAAGAGGAATGTTTTGATTTCTCAAAGTCTTAAAAATGACTTCAGTAACATGGTCACACTAGAATGGAACAATAGTAGATAATTCTATAGCTTTATTGTGTTTAGTAGCTTGGGAAATGTCCAACAAAGTAGGAAAATAGGGTCTCAACAATTCAACATTGCAAACTGGATGTAGTGCCAAAAAGGATGGCAAATTAAGTTCAAAATAATTCTCACCAACTTGCTTCACAATAGTATTCAGGCCATAACAAAGAGGACGAAGCTTCCTTTTTGGTCCATGAAGGCACTCTTTTTGAAGATGTAACCATACCTTGTCACCAATCTGAAAGTGATGAGGATTTCTATGTTTATCATGCCTTTCCTTATACTTTTGATTACTCTGCTCCAAAATCTCATGAACTTGCTACTGTAGGTGTTTAATGTTATCAATGATTTTTTTTGTTTTATCTACCTCCTTTTCATCTTTCAATAGACTATCAAATTGCAAAACTGGTAGTGCTACATCCATAGGTGCCAATGGCTGATACCCAAGACAAACCTCAAATGGACTATGCCCTATAGTACTATGGAGTGCACGATTGTAGCTGTGTTGCATGTAGGGTAAGCTTTCATCCCATGTGTGAGGATGTTTTGAATGATACATCCATAAGATATGAATGATCATTCGATTCACCACTTCTCTCTGCCCATCTGTTTAGGGATAGAATGTTGTAGACTTTGTCAACTTTCTGTCCATTTAGCCCATAGTGCAAACCAAAATTTGTTGATGAACCTACTATCCCTACCTAAAATAATGCTTTTTGGCAAACCAAAATGAACCCAAACATGTTCAAAAAATAACTTGACAGTCTCTTATGCAACAATCATCTTTTTACATGCTACCATGATAGCCATTTTAGAAAACCTATCTACCACAACATATACACAATCATGCCCCTACTTGGTAGTTGGAATCCTAGACATAAAACCCATTGAAACAGACTACCATGTCTTATTAGGAATAGGTAATGGTAAGTATAGACCCAACTTACGATTTGCTGGCTTTGCAATTGTATAGGCTGCACAAGCTTGTATATATGAAATGATATCCTGCTTCATTTTTTTCCAATAGAAATACATTTGAAGGATAACAATAGTCTTACCAATACCAAAATTTCTTGAAACATGACTATAGTGAGCTTCCCATATCATTTTATTTCATTCCTTGATGGGTACACATATATTACCAACATGGAAAAGCAACCCATCCTACAAGTGAAAATCAGAGACACACTTTCCTTCTACCAAATTACTATAGGTGTTAGCAAAATCAGGGTTAATGCCATATAGTTGTTATGTGGATGATTGGTGACCACATGAATCCATCACCATTTTCAAATGTGAAATTGGAGGCCTACTCAAACAGTCTGCCACTTTGTTACTGCTTTCTTTTTTATGACGAATGTTGAGGTAAAATTGTTGTAGATAAGTTGACCACCTTTGATGTCTATCATTCTACAACTTCCCTTATGTTTGCAAGAATTGAAGAGGTTTATGGTCTGTAATTATAATAATTTCCTTTCCTAGTATATAATGTTTCCATTCTTTGCAGGCCTGAACAATAGCATACAACTCCTTGTCATAGGTGGGGTAACAATGTATTGTATCAAATTTTTTTCCTTATGATAGGCAACAGGATGCCCATGTTGCATGAGTACTACACTAAGAGAATAATAAAATGCATCAGTTTCTATCTTGAATGATTGTTGCAGATCTGGGAGGACCAGTAATGGTGTTAAACACAATCTTTTCTTTAACTCCTTAAATGCTTATTTATTTGCCTCTGTCCACTAAAAGTTTTCTTGTGCTCCACCCCTTAGTGATTGATTGAGAGGCCATGCTATATGTGAGAAACCAAAAACAAATCTACAATAGAAGTTGGCTAAGCCCAAGAAGCTGTGAAGCTCTGTGAAAGTTTTAGGAGATAGCCAATCTCTGATTATTTGAATCTTTACTGGTCAACATGAACACCTTCAATATCAATGATATACACTAAGTATTTAATACTCTACATACCAAAAGAGAACTTCTCAATGTTGGCATAAATTCTGTGTTGTTGCAGAGTTGAAAGCACTTGTTCAACATGATACAAATGCTAAAACCAAGTCTTGATAAAGATGAGTATGTAATCCAAATAAACAATAATAAAAGAATTAATTAACGGTCTAAGAACATCATTCATCAACCTCATAAATGTTGCTGGGGCATTTTTTAGGCCAAAAGGCATAACCAACCATTAAAACAAACCTTCCTTAGATTTAAATGCAGTCTTCTACAAATCTACTGGATCAATTGGTACTGGGTGATATCTAGATTTCAAGTCAATTTTGTAAAGAACTTAGCCTCCTAAGTTGGTTGAACAAATCATCAATTCAAGGGATTGGATATCTATTTTTCACACTATTTTGTTCAATGCCCTTTAATCAATACAAAGTCTCCATGACCCATCTTTCATTTTAGCAAGGACAATTGGACTGCCACAGGGTGAAGCACTTGGATGAATATGTCCTTTCTGAATAAACTCTTCCTGCCAACCTTGATTTCAACACTACATGGCCTGGATTCATACACTCCATGCCTTTGATACATGTAAGGTTGCCCCAAAAAGACATCACATACATCCAGCGGTGCTACATCACATATCACTTCATCCTTGAAAGGCTTGATTGAATATGACAGACCACACTGTTGATTTATTTGAATATCTTTTCCCTTATTTACCCATCCCATAGAGTATGGTTGTGGGTGTCTTGACACTTTCAAATTCAATATTTTGACTGTCTCCCTAGATATCAAATTCTTTTGGCTCCCACTGTCAACAATAAAATGTAGAGGCTTTCCATCAACCCATATCTGTGAATGAAAAATTCTATCTTCATCTTCATGATACAGAGTTTTAGTAGTTGCAACCATGACATATGGGTATGCTTCTATGACAGAATCATTCTCCTTTTTCTGAGAAGTATCTATTGGTGATGATTCAGATTCAACTTCCTCTCCTTGTATTTTTGTCATGAGATTTTTAATACTTCGACAATATTTGTATTATGGGTTGGGGAATTATGCATCTCACACCACATGCGTGTATTTTTGTGTCTTTTTTGTATCCCACCATGTGTTCTTAGGTGATTTTGAGTGAGGTTCCTTGGTCGCCTATTTTCCTATAGATTTATTGTCACCTTCAACCCTTGGCTTATTATTTGCAAAGTAGTCCCTCTACCCTTTCTGCTTGAATTTATCTACAATTTTTGTAGCATATTTATAGGAAATTTCCAATGTCTCAATATTAAAAAATTCCATCTCTGTTTGAATATACTTGTGAAGTCCACTATGATATTTCAGAATTCGATGCTTCTTTGAATCCTCAATACCAAGTTTTTCTGAAAGTGAATGGAATGTGTTGGTGTAATATTGCATAGACTGATCCCTCTTTTGTCAAAGCAGCTGTCATTCTATATTATTTTGTTCATAGACATCCTCAGGAAAGTATGCTTCTTTTATGTATTCCACAAATTCTCCCCATGTGGGCTTGTTATCAAGATATATTTCCAAGCCATTTTCATCAGATAATTCCCGTTCTTTATTTTCTAATTTGGTTTCCCAGGATAATTTCACATGGGTTTAAGCTGAGTTATTTTTTCTTCATTTGAGAAATTGATTACAAAAAAGTATCTATCCAATTTTGATAACTAGTTATCAACAACTTTAGCATCAACTTTTCCTTCAAAATTTGGGATGTAAAATTTACCTGCACTTTGAAAGGGGTATTTCCATAAAATGTTGTTATTGATCTAGAGGGTTGTTGATTCTATAGAAGGAGTGAAAATTGACTCATCATCTCCTCTCATTTCTTATTTAAAGCCTCTTCCACCAACTACTTAATTGCATCATTTGAAATCTTCGACCGTGTGCGCCTCAAAGGTGGATATTTTGACAAATCTTGTGTATCCAATACTAATATTTGGTAGGAGGACCTTGTGTAAATTTTCATAAAGGAGAATTATCACTCTAATACCACTGATCTTAATTATGAATCAGATTACAATACCTGGTGTGATACTTGTCATATTCTCAAGTTCAATATAAAAACTAGAAGGCTAACAACATAATTGCAAGCCAAAAAGTAACACATTCTATTCAAAATTGGAGTTTATACAAATATGATGGATCCAAAGGGTCACTATAATCCATTGGAAATGAAATGAAGATTCCTCATAATGTTTAATACAAATAAAGTTATTAAAGCTACCAAAAATTTCAAAAAAACTATATAAAAATTTAGGCCCACATGGAGAAGGCATAACTTTCTAGTCCTAGCTCCGATTTGTGAACCATTTACTTCATTGGAAAGATAATAAAAATTATAGAACCAAAATTGGGAGTTCATACCATTGGTGGGGAGAGATAGGCCCATATATGTCCTGAAGATCTTAAAAAATGCAGTTTACTGAGACATAAAATACTGAAAAATTAGATTTCAGTATTTTCCCAATTCCATCATGATCATCACTCTCACTCTCAATTGTGTGTTATCCTTAAGGTCTAACAGGTTGAATTTCAATAAAGATGATTGGATATGCAGTTGCACGTTAACCAACTAGAGAAGACTATAAAGATTTAGGATGATCAAATTAGCCAATTATAGGTTCCCTCCATGGTCCCAACTTTAGAAAGTTGTACACTATTGGTTCATCATCGTTATGTCTCCATTTGAGATAGAATTGAGGTGTTCACACTGAGTTTAATGCTTATTTTCAAGTTTTTAGCTAATCTTGTGGAGTTAAGTGTTAAAGTGGAAACTTCACTAGTGGCAACCTAGGAAAAGATAACTTCTAAAATAGTAGAAGCAAAAGGTTTAATCAAAAAATTATATTTAGCTGATGATGGTCCCTTTTCATCAATTGAGATTATATATCGAAGACTTGCTACAGTGGGGGCCGAAGAATTCATCGAGTGTGGAGATGCGATCACATATGCCAAAGAGTTCCTTGAATAGCTAAAGGCTTCCATCTTACATAAAATGATAAAAAATGATACATTCATACAAGACGACCTTCATTTTCCCTTCAGGTCAGATGGATCACTATTAGAGGAAGGGAAGGTAAGAAAATTAATGGAGCAAAAATGACATGATCACTCTTATGAGAAGATTCTAGGACCCGATCTTGAGGCCACTTAAGTCTGGATAATTCTAAATCCTCTGGCTTTCCTCTAGTTCAACTTGGATATGGCTAGAGATAAATTAATTAGCTTCACATTTTGAGAAAAGATCGAACTCTACAATTCTTTCCAAAATTTCCAAATCCACAAATTTTCAACAAATGAAGAATGGGCTCCTTTACAGTCACCTCGTAAGTCATGCAATTCCTCTTTTCTTCTCTTCCACCTTTTTTTGAGAAAAATTTACAAAAAAATATTTTTTTTTCATTATTTTTTGAGGGAGCACCCTTCTTTACCATCATCGCCTTTAGAAATTTATGTTTCTTTGGGGCATCTAGTTTTCTTTTCTTTGATGTGACGTCATTCTTGGTGCTGCATCAAAGAGGGGCAAAATGTAGATGCCTAAAATCTTCCCTTGACATTATAATTATTTGATTATTTTTGTACACATTGACCCATCACATCTCAAGTTGCTCACAAATGTGAAACTCTTCCTCTTTCATGACTTAAGTGTCCTTCATGTGGCACCTGTGTGGATGCCACATGTAATCCACTTCACCCTAGTCCTCCAAAATCATATAAATAGGGGCCTTGCCAAGAGTAAATCACTCATTCACTTTGCATTAGAGTTATTATGTTAGTTTGCATATAGAAATATTTGTGCATTTGGAGATTTTATACTAACTTGTTTGGTAGTTGTTTGCATTCATTATGATAGTTGAATCTCATTCTTAGTTTATAGCTTGCATTCAATATTAGATCTTAGTGTTCATCTACTTCCATATCCATCTCACTGAATGTTTGAGACTAGTTCTTCATAACTAGCTCTTGAGTTATTCAACTCCATTGCATGTAGTTTGCATTTAATTTTGCATTCATCTCTTTAATCATTAGTGAGATTTATATATTGTCTTGGGAGAGAACACCCACAACCCTCTCTAGGAGAAAATCAATAAGGCTTGGGTGCCCTTATTTGGCTCATCGTAGGTTATGGTGGAAGCTTTATTTTGAGTGTGCTTTTGATATGCTAATGTAGATTAAAAGATTTATATCTCTAACGTTTGCATGTTTGAGCATGCTCCCAACACGTAGGTTTCTAGCAATATACATTTTGGCATGTCCGATGGGAACCACATCCTTAAAATTTAAATAATTTTTCAAACTTTCTGTATGCCTCTCTCTTCGATTCCCAAAGCTTTCCAAAGGCGAGGGTTAGTAGAAAAGGTTTTACAAATGAATGCAAATCAAGTATATAATGACTACTAAACGAATACTAGAAACGTGATCAATAAAATGTACAAGCAAGAGAAAGGAAGACAAATAAAAGCAAACCCCACAATGCTTGAAGCTTCTATTTGTAACACCCCAAAATTGGCATCTTGCAACTCTAACCAATTTTGTTGCATTTGTCATTCTTCTAAATCATCAAAGTCCTATTGTACTAGGCAATTCTGAGTTTTCACTGACTCTACTCGACCTGA
>MU225495.1:119645-134323 GCA_018584345.1 Thuja plicata | reverse complement strand
ATTCTCTCAAAAATCTTTCTTCTATTCAGAAATAGAAACTTTGAATTAATTGTGCTTTAAAGAGAAATAAAACAATTAAATTCAAATAAAACAATATTAAATCAAAGAGATAAAACAGTTAAAGCAGTAAGAAAACAATTTATTGAATTCTTTTCAATAAAGCTTTCTGTTTTTAACTAGCTTTTCTAGTTGTTTTATTTCAAAAAAGGAAAGTTTCTATTCTGATCCTCTTAGAGTCTATAAAAGAACTCTCTTTCTTCATTCAAACCCCCTGATTACCCCCTGATTAGCCCTGAAAACTTTACTCAAAATTGCATTGTTAGAATACTGAATTGTTGTCTCATTTTGCTAATCTCATATAGAATAATTTCATATTGCAAATAAGATAGTTTTCAATTTCTAGAGTAAATTGCATTGAAATCATGTCTTAGTTTAGTATCTCATATTTCAATTCATTAGCATAATCTTTGCATTTGCATAGCATTTATCATGTCAAATCCTTCGTTCTTAGATGGTCCATAGTTGTGAGGCCCTCGTCCTGAGAGCAAATTTCAAAACCCCATCTAGATAGAAGGCAACATGTCGAATCACCCAGACAGGCAGGATGAATAACTCATATTCAGTCTTGTTTGCACCTGGTGAAGAAGGACTATGTTGAAGTGTGTGGTTGATTGAGAAGGCCAAAATTAACTCATACACTATTATTTCTCTCTACTCCTTCCGAAACGCTGTTCTTGATGCTCAGTATTGGCGGGGAAACGTCTATGACTTGAGAAGCGTCGAGAATTTGATAATTAAAATGTGTGTGTGATCACAAGATGGCTTGAATGCTAGAACCAAACTGATGGAGTAATGACACACGAGAGCTTGAAATCCTGGACCCTTCAAATGGTTATGAAGGGTTTATTATATAGGAATTGGTGATGATATGAACGGTTGAGATCAATCCCAGAGATGGGGAGATGAATGGTTGAGATGAAAAGGAACATGAGAGGTCCTCAGTAAACTCCACCTCTTTATTTGGTAAAGAGGAGATAGAGTTTGGTTAACTGAAGAGATAATTATGAGTTGCCCTTTTGAACTGAAGAGGTGGGTGAAGTTACCTATGTGGACTAGAGAGATGGGTGGAGTAACCCATGTGATCTAATTGGAGTTATCTCTTTGAAGATAAATGAATATTTAATTAATTTATTTAATAATTATTTTCAACATGTGAGACAATTGAATTCTTTTTTGATTAAGAATTGCTTTATTTGATGAAATTAAATTAATTTAATTGAAATTAATTGAATTGGAAGAATTTAATTAGTAAGTTTAAATATTTGAATTTAAACCATAGGAAATTGAATTTAATTAATTAATTAATGGTAATTAATCAATTAAGGTTAATTAATTAAATAAAATTAATTATTTAATTAATTTTGAGAATTTGATTAGATGATTTGAGGAATGAATTTAGAAGAAAATAGATGATTAATTAATGATTAAAAAACCATTAATTAATAGATGAAAATTAGTGTTTTTAATGTAAAGTCGCAAGCCTGTCCATTTTAGGGTGTCTACATTTGCCCCTCTTTGATGTGATGTGACTTGTCACAGTGTGTCAAAGATTCTTTAATTTTGCCCCAGCTTGCCCTGACCTTTAGTAGGTGTATTTATGCCCCCTCAACAAATTTGAGCGAAAAGTCACGAGATGAGCGTTAATTTGTTGAAACTGCCATTTGTGGAACTGGGTAGCTGTCGGATTTGAAAAATATCTGAAAATGCCCCTGTAATTGACCTTCGAAGTTTTCGGGGACCGAAAAGAAATTTCGAAGCTCCTGGGTGAAATTAGGGTTTTCCAGAACCCCTATAAGTAGCTAAGAGAGCTTTTCATTTGTCACTTTGTGATTTTGAGCTCTGGATCATTGGTGAGTTTTGCTTTTTGATTTCTGTTTTATTTCCTCTTGTTTTTGAGCGATGGCAAGGCTTCCTGGTGTTGTTCATATCTTTGATCGAGTCCATTCGTATCGCTGACCTCCTGGCTTTGGGCGTCTGGTGAGTTTCCTCGTGTTGCGTGTCATTAATTGCATTATTTTTAGCTTTTAAAATTTGTATTTTTTTAAAAAATTTAACTGTTTGCCACAATCGACCGCGGTTTTGCCACAATTGCGGTTTGAATGCCGCAATTGCTGGTTTTATGCCGCATTTGATAAAAGTGCTGCATTTGCATGTATAAAATGCCACAATTGTAGTTTGTTTGCCACACTTGCAGTTTAGTTGCCGCAATCACATAAAAGTACCGCAATTGACTGTGTTTATTACCGCAATCGATTTTTTAACACTATCTGCCTGATGTCTTTGTCAGTTATCTGTGTCTTTTAGCTTCTGTTACTTTCCTCAATGACTGAAATTGATAATTTTCTATATTTTGCTTTATGTGCAGTTCATTGGGCGTATCTTGTGCTGTCGGGAGTCCAGACCGGCAGGACTTGTATATAGATTCCAGCTGACTGAGGACAAGAGGTCAGTACTGCGTGCTCTAGGGTTATACTGGATATGTTACATGCCCGAGATCATGACCAACAGGGGTATGATCGCCGCTCTTGTAGAGTGGTGGAATTCTGAGACATGCACTTTCTGGTTGCCCACTGGGGAGTGCACCGTGACCTTGGAGGATGTGTACCACATCCTCCAACTCCCTATCCAGGGTGAGTTGGTGGAGTATTCCACACGCCCTGGTATGATTTCTTTAACTGAGCTTTCTGGACTGCCCCGGGATCAACTCAAACTTTCAGGAGGTTATGACATTCCTTGGTCGAGATTCGGTCTGGGCCTTGATAGGCTATCCACGCTAGTGGGTAGTCTGATTTGTGGCATCCTATGCCCTGATCAGTGTCAGCATGGTTTTTTTGTTGGGTTTGGTAGCATCCTTCAGAGTATGGTCCGAGACCATACCGTCTATGCTTGGGGCCCATGCATGTTGGTGCACATGCATTTGCATATGTTGTATGTGGCTTACCTTGATAGTAAGTCACTTAGTTGTGGTGCCACGTTATTACAGATTTGGGCATGGGAGCATATAGCTATTTTCCGTCCTGTTGGTGCCCGTGCTCTCCCAACCGATAGGCCGTATGTATATATGTATGATGGTGCGATTGTTCAGACCCATATGGGTCATCTCTCATACTGGAAACAGCAGCTAGATGTGATTCCATACTTCATCTGGAGACCTTATAGAGATTGTCCTGTTTGGGATGGAGAGGACATCCATCTCCCCTTTTGTCGACAGCGGAGGTACCTGATTGGCCGTGTGAGTGATCATGTTCATACGATCGATTTTCATAACATCGACAGGGTGTTACGATAGTTTCGAGAGCAGCAGGATGTGTCAGACTCTTATGCCTATTTTGCTCGGAGGTCCAGGGATGCTTGTGTTTGGGGTGCCGTAGTGTCACTGGATGCTGCTCGCACATAGTTCTTAGGGTTGCTACCTGTTGCATGGACCTGGCGTTCTGCCACTGTGGATCTAGGTTTGTCTTGCTTCTATTATGCCTATGTACTTCCTTTCGGCTCTTTGGTTATGCTCATATCCTATAATGGTTTTATATGTCTTGATCTGCTCTGATACTGATAGTTGATTTTCCTTTTGTAGGCACTACACCACAGTTTGATGCACACTGGTTACAGCATCGTCCTATTGCCTTGACAGATGTTTCACATCCTATTCCTAGGACTATCACGAGGAGGGCACGACAAGTACGATGCGATAGGGGAGGTTGTGATGGAGGGAGGGGTGGTGGACGGGGAGGGAGGGATGGGGGTCGAGATGGTGGACAGGGGAGAGGTGGGAGAGATGGTGGGAGGGATGGAGGACAAGGGATAGGTGATCATGGAGGGGATGATCCTGGTCCCGGGGGTGCTGGAGGTGGAGTTAGGATGAGAGGTGGTTAGAGTGGTGGTCAGTCTAGATTTGGGCTGGGCGCCATTTTGTAGGACGAGGTGGCTTTGGAGGAGGAGGCACCCAAGTTAGTTAAGAGGGTGCGCAGATGTACCACTATAGTTTTGGCTCCCAGGGAGGAGGATAGGGTTGTGATTGAGGATGTGGATATTGAGCTTGCAGATATAGAGGTGGAGGCTCTTGATGAACAGAGTGCTGAGATAGGGTCCTTGAGGGAGAGTGGCAGCAGTAGTAGAAGCACTGGGGAGAGCTCCGAGAGTGGGGATGTTTCCGTGGTTTTGAGATGGAGAGGAGGAGGGGGACTAGGGGACAGGGTAGAGGAGGGTGACATGGACGTGGCAATGGGTGGTATGGATGATGATCTCTCCAAGGTTGAGAGACTCTCCTAGCAAGTGCAGGATTTGCAAACCCGTCTTGCCTTAGCCGATTCTCGTGCGACCATTTTGGAGGCCCTTGTGACAGCTGCTGAGTCTAGAGAGTGACAGGCTCAGGCCGAGGTCCGCTCCTTTACTGATAGTGTTCAGGATGTTTCTCATAGAGATATTCTTGATAGATATTACAGATTTGGGCGAGAGGCTCAGAGAGAGATAGAGTACTAGAGATGACACTATGAGGGTGCCGTGCCTACTGTAGAGAGGGTTCCTAGTTATACAGTGTCATAGAGATCTAGCAGGGCTCAATGGTCGCAGAGTAGTGGTGTTCGAGCTCTTGAGTCCTCTCACAGGATAGATTTAGATATGCCTCCCCCTCGTGTTCCTCCTGGCGAGGGTGGGGTTAGCTCACGTTGATATGCACCTTGTACCATTTTTTGTAGTGATTCATTGTATACACTGAGTAGTACCATTTTTTGTATCTGGATACACTGATATATATATGATATACATGTTGATTACCTTCTTTGTTCAGACTTGCGACTTTTCATTTGTACTCAGATATTTTTATTTACATGAGATGTAGCTATGTTTTGATATGATGTGCAATGGTTTTTCTGTCTATATGTATGTTTCTACATGATTAGTGATGAGATGATGAGATGATGAGATGTATATGCAATGTGTTTCTATTTATGCAGACTCGTATATGGATGATTTTACTTTCTTATGATACTGACATGTCATGTAGGATGGTGTAAGTGAGATGCATGTTTATATGAGATTCTTATGGATGCATGGTTTTTTTATGCTTTATCATGTATGCAACTATCATGTTTTTGCACTTTTCTGATGCACTTAATGAATGAATGCAATCTACTATGCACAAAATATCTGAGTAATGCATGTGTTAGTTAGAAAGAAGTTAGTTTGGATAGATGTGCTCTGAGATTGATCTAAGAGAATTTGATGATAGAAAAGTTTTCTTTTTTTTTACATTTTTTGGATAGATATGATCTGATAGAACAGATGAATATCGCAAGTTGCTACCCCATTTTTCAATAATTGTCATCATTGCATCTTTTTTGTATTTTCTGATATTCTGGAAGAGCGTCGAATGATCTAGATCACATACCACCTGGATACCGCCATGACCTCTTGATAGCGGAAAGAGTAGAGAGATTGAATGGAAAGAGACCCATAGTGAACCCAAATATTGACCATCTGGATTCAACTATGTTCTCTGTTTGAAAAGAAAGAGAGCCAAAAGCACCTAGATATTGACCATCTAGATACCGCTTATCCTCTGATTTAATCTAAAACAAAGAAACCAAGATAGAACTCCTATGTACCCAGAGTCCATTTGGATAACATTGTGAGCTCTTGATTTCTGAAAGGGAAAGCCAAGCAAACAAGATAGAACTCCTACGCCCCTAGAGTCTATTTGGATAGCATCGTGAGCTCTTGTTTACAACATAAAGGGAAAGACCATAGAAACCAAGATAGAACTCCAAAGCAAACTCAGAGTCCATCTGAATAGTTCTACGAGCTCTTGGTTCTATAAACCAAACAAGGAAAAAAAATAAAGAGAAGGAATGTTCAATTCTTTCCCATGTTTAAGCTCAGATCGTGGAACTGCACGACTACTAGATAAGTGACAGTGCCTACCACATTTATCCTAAATCATCATGGCCTAGAAATCAAAATGAACATTCAACAGACAACAATCAAAGAAAATAAATCATGATCTATCATAGCTACTCTCCTCACATGGTGGATCTTGGAGTAGCGTAAGAACATAACCCCAAAATATAGACTGACATTTGACTGACTTGACTGACCTAGTCAACATTTTTGTGTGGATCCTTGATGCAGTTGGATTCTCTTGATTGGCTTGGCTCTTTGTATAGGCTTGGTTGGCTTGATTGCTTTGATCGTGTTGGCAGCTGATTAAGCTATGTCAGATGGGCCAAATGCTTGTTCGCAAAGCTCATGATTGTGACAGTATGGATTGATAGATTGCTCTGATCGTATTGGTAGCTGATCAAGCTATGTCAGATGTGCCCAATGCTTGTTCGCAAAGCTCATGATTGTGACAATATTGATTGATTTGATTTGATCAATTTGGCAGCTGATCAATCTGTGTCAGATGGGCCTAATGCTGATTTGCAAAGCTGATGATTGTGACAATTGATTGACTGGGCGTGCTTGCCCCTTTCTTTTTTGATAACCGAGTTGGTTTTATTGCTTTGGATTTTGCAATTTTTTGATTGTTTTTGATGAAGATTGATTTTCTCTTGATTTTGATCTTTTTAGGATTTTTGATGAGTTTTATGATTTTTTGGATTTTTTAGAACTTTTAGAATTGCCCCCTAGTCTGGTGGACCAATATTAACCATGGGTAAGTGCTTGGTTCTCAGAGGGGTTTGTGCTCCTGGATATTGCTTGGGATAGTCAGTCTTCCATTTTGAATTGTGCTCAAGCTTTTGGAGCTCATTGATGGTGAAGCTGGATCTGAACACTTGGCACCTGTTTGCCAGGTTTTCACCAAGGTACCTACTCAATAGTGCCTGATTGCCAGGTTTTCACTGAGAGAGCGATTTTATTTTCTCTTTACTTTTTTTGCATTTTTTGCTTTTTTTGATTGTCATCAAGGCACCTGATTGCCAGGTTTTCACCAAGGTAACTTTTGTATTTTTTTTTTATTTTTTTGGTATTTTTAGGATATGTAGATAAATGCCTTAACCATAGAGACCTTTAAAGGTAGAACCTCTTTAGGTGCATGCTATTGATGTAGCTAGGGAGCTGATCTCCTTCTGGTGTTGCTAGTATGAATGCCCCACTCTGAGTAGAGATGATAATAACAAATGGTCCTAGCCAGTTAGGCTCAAACTTTTTGGGTTTGACTCGCTCTACTTGATTCTTCTAAGTTTCCATGAGGACAAGGTCTCCTACCTCAAATTTTCATGGCTTCACCTTCTTATGATAGTTCCTTCTAAGGCAATTCTGATAGCCTTGTAAGTGGTCGAAGGCATGCTGCCTTCTTTCATCTAGTAATTCTAGTTTATTGAGCCTCGCCACTCTATAGTCTTCGTCTGAAACCAGGTTCTTCAATGATATCCTCAGGGATGGGAATTCCACTTTGAGGGGTAATACCGCCTCTATTCCATAGACTAGGGAGAAAGGAGTTGCTCCTGTCGGTGTTCTCACGCTAGTTCTGTATGCCCATAATGCAGGACTAAGCTGTAAATGCCAGTCTCGCCCTGATTTGTTTACTGTTTTCTTCAAAAATTTTAGGATTTTTTTGTTTGTAGCTTCAGCTTGGCCATTCCCTTGAGGGTATTAAAATGAGGAGAACCCTTGTTTGATGCAGAACTATTCACATAGGTCTTCAACATCCTTGTTCTGGAAAGGGGTACCATGATCTGTCAGGATTGTTTGGGGGATCCCGTATCGACAAATGATGTGATTAAGTATGAACATTGCTATCTATTTTCCAGTGATGTAAGTGAGGGGAATTTATTTCACCCACTTGGTGAAGTACTCCATTGCTGCTATGATGTACTTGTTTCCTTTTGCTGAAGAAGGTGTAATTTTGCCTACCAGGTCAAATCCCCACATTGAAAATGGTAACAATGATGTAATGGGATTTAGTTCCTACGCTCGTGCATGGATGAGGTCTCCATGAATTTGACATTGTCTACACCTTTGAACATGCTTGTGTGCATCTGTCTCTTTTGTTGGCCAATAGTATCCCATGCGAATTATTTTCTTTGCTAAGTTGTTGCCACCTCCGTGGGTTCCACATATTCCTTCATGTACCTCGTACAAAGCTTTCTGGGATTCCATGGAAGTGAGACATCGTAGTAATGTTCCATCAAGACTTCATTTGTATAGAGTAGTTGAGAGGATAGTATACCTAGAGGCTTGGCGGATGAGGGTTTTTCTCTGGTTCCTAGATAGGTTTGGAGGTAAGACATTTTTTTGGAGATAGCTATAGACATCTTGGTACGATGGGGATTTAGGACCAACAAGGACACACGCTGATTTTGTGATAGATGCCTGATGTGATGGCACCAAGAGTTGCTCCACTAGAAACTAGAATTTGGTATCGTTACCTGGCATATCAATCAGTGATGCTATGGTAGCCATCACATCTGCCGCTTTGTTCTGTGCTCTGGGAAATTGCTCGAAGAGAATGTAATGAAACTTGGTGCGCAGTTGTTCCATCTGTGCTCTGTAAGGTATGAGATTCTCATCTTTGGTCATGTAATCATTGTTAACTTGACTAATGACCAACTGTGAATCACCAAAGACTTTCAGATTCTTGATTCTCCATTGAATGGCTATCTTTAGACCGATGACCAGTGCTTCATATTCTGCTATATTGTTGGTGCATTGGAAGTTAAGTCTAAAGGACTTTGGAATTGTATTATGATCGAGAGTGATAAGAACTATCCCTGCCCCTGCACCATGGTTTGTACATGATCCATCAAAATAAAGTTTCCATACCTCGATCGCCGGTTGTAGTGTCATGATAGATTCGTCAGGAAAATCTGAAACAATAGGCTGGTGGTCTTGAATTGGTGCCTCTGCTAGTTGATCTACTATCACTTTTCCTTTGATAGCTTTTCTATCTACGTACTCAATGTCAAACTCGCTTAAGATCATTACCCACTTTGCCAGTCTTCCCGTGAGCACTGCTTTGCTTAATAGGTACTTGAGAGGATCAATATGTGTGACCAATTTCATTTGGTGACTCAACATGTAGTGTTTGAGCTTCTGGGAAGCAAAAATAACTGCCAGGAATGACTTCTAAATGGGCGTATAGTTTATCTCATATCCAATCAAAGTCCTGCTTAGATAGTAAATGACTCTCTCCTTTCCTATGTCATCATGTTGTGCCAAGAGGACCCCTAACGCTGATACCGTCGCTGAGATATATAGAAGAAATGGTCTACCTTGTAATGGTGGTTCCAATATAGGAGATTTAAGAAGGTAGTCTTTGAATATCTGAAATGCCTGTTCACATTGCTTTCTCCATATGAACTTGATGTCTTTATGCAATAGATGTTAGAATGGGTGGCACTTATATGCCAGTTGAGCTATGAAGCATCTAATCGATTGGAGCCTTCCTTGTAACCCTCTTAGTTGTCTCAGGTTAGATGGTGGAGGCACGTCCAATATTGACTTGACCTTTGCTGGATCCACTTCGATTCCTCTGTGCGATACTATGAACCCAAATAATTTTCCCGCTGTGACACCGAATGCACACTTTTTTGGATTTAGTCAGACTTTGAATTCCTACATTCTATCAAAGATGGGTCCCAAAACCTGTAGATGATCCTTTTGGAGTATTGATTTGGCTAGTATGTCATGCACATAGTCTTCCATCGTCTTGTGGATGAGATCATGAAATATGGTTGTCATTGCCCTCTGATATGTTTCTCTAGCATTCTTTAGACCAAATGGCATGACATTCCAACAATATGTTCCCCAAGGACATGTGAAAGCCATTTTGTGTTGGTCCTCTAGCGCTATCCTTATTTGGTTGTAACCTGAGAAGCCATCCATAACTAATAGCATTTCATGCCCTGCCGTTGGGTCCACTATCATATCAATGTTTGGTAAAGGAAATTCATCCTTGGGACATGCTATATTGAGATCCCAGAAGTCTATGCAAATCCATATTTGACCACTATGCTTCATAACTGGTACCAGATTAGATATCCAATCTGCATATGTTATAGGTCTGATGAATTTAGCGTCCAGAAGCTTTTTCAGTTCGGCCTTGACTAACAATGCAACGTGAGGATGCATCTTTCATAGCTTCTGTTTGACAGGTTTGGCATTTGGTAGTAGTGGGAGATGGCGTAGCACCAACTATGGGTCTAAACCTAGCATGTCCGAGTAAGACCATGCGAAGTTGATCATTCTGGCTTTGAAGAAACTGATGAACTGCTCTCTCTCCTCAAGGGTGAGAGATCTCGCCAAGTAGATGTTCTTTGGGTTCTTGTCATCCCCCAAGTTGATTTCCTCTATCTCTTCAGCTAGTAGTGCTGATTTCTCCTTTGTTAAGGGGAGGAGTTCTCTCTTTCCATCTTCTAGCACCTCAAAGAGGTTTTCGCTAGAGGATACATCTTCTTTTAGCTTTTTACTCTTTTGTGGACTGGAAAGAGGAGCTTCCTCCCCGAAGTATGCTGCTCTATCTAGGTTAAAGGAGAATCCTACTTTATGATCTCCTAATGGAATGCCTTCCCTTAGTCCCATGAAATGAGCTATCACCTCATCATTCTCGAAAACATCTAGATCAGGTGGTCCTTGTTGATCCCATGCTATAAGCTTAGGGTGTACAAGACAAACACTTTCACTACTGTTTGGTTCAGGTTGACTAAAAGGGACTACTGATATGGTGCCTACAAAATTAGACTATGATGAGGACGCACCACTTGAAGGCTGATGGATGACATATTTGTCTATACAGGGTTGTTCGGTAATTGTCAACTGTTCAAATAGGTCTGCTAGATTTATGATAATGTCGACTCAAGGGGAAAAATAAGGGATTGACGGTTCAGAATAATGGAGGGATCTCCACTCATACTCATGGGAGTCTATCTCAATGGAATGTTCATCTGATGTCTCACTTCCTTGGTTATCGTCGATTGCTATGTGTAGGTTTATTTAGGATTGTGTGGTTCCCTCTTCGGTGGGCAACAACTGTGCTAATATGTTTCTTATTAGAACATGCTCAGTGTTGTGCCCCCAGTGCATCTCTGCTACTTGCTCTTTATTGACTTGAATGTCTTGGATCACCAGACTAGTGTTTTTTTGTCCATAGCCCAAACCTCTTGTGTTTCTTTGGGTTGGTGGTAGAGGCAATTCATATATTCCTTGTTGTCTTGCCCCCAACCCGGTTGTTCCATCGTACCCAAATCTTTGTATCATTGTGTATCCATTACCATAGTTTGACAAGGGTAATGGTGGTCAGATTGTTTTAGGGGAGTCTCGGTATAACCATGTATTGATGTCTTGCTCAAAAGGATTCTCTTCCACTATGTCTCCCCATCGGACAAAAGTTGTGGGTGGACATCTAAATAGAACTGGCTACGGAGTTTCTATTGCAATAATAGGTTGTGGCATACCATGAGTCCTTGGGATTTGAGGCATGTGCGTGATGGTAAAAGCCTCTTCATATCTATATTCACCACATCCCTTGTTCGTGATGGATATCTTGCCTACTTTCTCTGTGACATCTTTAAGGTTGGAATTTGAAAGGGAGGAGTTACTTGCATCCTGGTTAATGACTATCTTTCCTGCTGCCCATGTAACATATTTGGGATTCAAATCTAAAGAGGACGGGATGCTTGCATCTTGATTTGATGGTACCTGGTTATCGGTGCTGATTTGGACCGCATTGCAATATTGGAAGGGATTGAGATCTCCCTCTATGATGATCTCCTCTCCCTGGTGAGGGAATTTGATGCATTGATGGTATGTTGATGGTACAACTTGCATTTCATGTATCCAAGGTCTCCCTAGTAACATGTTGTATCCCAACTCAAGGTCTAAGATTTGGAAGGGTGTGTTTTTGCCCACAGGACCAATGCGAATAGGTAAAATGATAATACCCTTAGAGGACCTTTCCTCTTCATCATAGGCTCTGATCTTTATCCTCCTTGTGACATCAATGCTTGATTCTGAATAACCCAGTTTCTTGATTAACTTTAGAGTACAAATGTTTAACCCAGCTCCACCATCAACAAGGATCCTATGCACAACACTTTTGTGGATTTGGACAAGTAAGTGTAGAGGATCATTATGCAGGGGTTTATGCGGTGGCACATCACGGTCTGTGAAAGTGGCATGTTTGTTAGCCGCTATATGGTTGACCATCATTTGGAAGCTTTCTGGTGTTATGTCCCTTGGGATAGCTACATTTTGAAGTGCTTGGTCAAGTGCCAGTTTATGCTGCGGAGATATGTGCAAGAGGTCAAACATGGAGATCTGGGCAGGTGTGCGCTTTAGTTGGTCCACTATGCTTGTTTATGGATCAAAGTTTTCTGTAGGATTGGCTATTGTAGTAGTTGAGGATGGTAATCCTTGCAAGATGACTCTAGCACAATGCGTAGTTACAGCGCAATTATTACCTTGGTACCTGACAGTGATTGTGGCCACATGGTTATCTGAAGGATTTAGGCAATTTATGACATTATCACTATTGGCGTATGTATAGTTAACTTTATTGGTTTGTCCACCAGACCCGGAGGCTTTTCCCTTGTTGTGATCATGGAAGGTATCATTGAAAATGGTGTGATAAGTTATGCCTTTAGTTTGAGTGTTCATCACATCAATGATCCCGGTGTCAATCAGATCTTGAGTAACATGCTTCAATCGGTAGCAGTTGGCTATTTTGTGCCCCTTGACCCAATGTTACTCACAGAAATCTTTATCATTATACCACCTCGATTTGTTTTCATCCTGTTCAAAGTCTCTGATTTCTGGGAGAGTGATAGTGTTTGATTGTATCAACTTGCGTAAAGATGACTCTATCGGCTCTCCCAATGGTGTGAAATGTCGTTGTTGGAATTGAAACTGTGGTTTGCGTTGATTCTATTGATGACTGTTTGACACAGCGGCCACTTGTATAGGGGGAGGTTAGTTTTGAGTGTATGCCTATTGAGTGGGCCCTGTGGGGTTTTGGTTTGCCACAGGTGCACCTTGTAGTGACACCTTGGGTTGCGCATAGTTGACTATCTTTACATCAATGGCACCATCACTAGTGACATTTTTGTTCTTGTTCCACCTCTTAGCCTTTTCTGTTGCATTTTTATTCGTGTTTGTTTGTGTGGGATCTGCAAGGATTCCTCATTTGACCAAGTGTTTCTCACAACGAACTCCTCTTTCGATGAGTTGTGTGAAGTTTGGAGCTAACTCTAACTCTGTTGTGAATGACATGTCTGGGATCAGATTGTCAACAAACATGACTATTAAGTCTTGTTCAGGCACATCATATGTTATACGGTTCACCCTGTTCCTCCATCTCTATAGGAATTTCACAAAAGACTCTCCATCTTTCTGTTTAATGTCGCAAAGGTCCTTGATGCTGACCTTGCGCTCGATGTTATGATGGAAGTGAGCTATGAAATTTTCAACCAATTCTCCCCATGACTGAATGCCATGAGGTAGATGTGAGAACCATTCCATTGCTGGTCTAGCTAAAATTTGTGGGAACAGTCACATTAGATATGTCTCATCATGAGCGACTTCGACTCAACTAGCAAAGAACTCTCAGATATGCTTAATAGGGTTGGTACTGCCCCTGTATTTGTCAAATTTTGGCACTGAGAAGTGGTTTGGGAATGGAGACATTTGAAGAGAATGGTCAAAGGGGTATGGGTATAAATCCTCTGTGGTATAAGATTTAGTTTTCCCCTGATTTTGCATATCCATCATTTGGGTTTGAAGGGTTTGCATTTGTTGCATTAGCATGTCCGTTTGATATTGAGGCTGGTGTGTGTGGATATTCCTTTGTGCCGTGGTGGGTATGAGGCTGCGCCTTTGTGTCCCTTGATTGGGAACATAGGATTTCATCCTAGGGACTTGATATTGATTCCCCATCGAGTGATTTGTAACTGGAGGGACATGAGTAGTCCATGGTGGGTTATGCTGTGTTTGCTGTTGTGACTAAAACTGGGGTTAATAATGTTGGGGTAGGTATTGCTGCAACTGAGGTTGGGTTTGAAACTAGGGTTGTTGTTGCTGAGGTTGGATTTGAGGCAATTGAAGTTGGGGTTGCTGTTGTGGGGGTTGGTTTTCACGTCGGGTTCACCAAAATGTACGCCTCTCTCTTCAATTCCCAAAGCTTTCCAAAGGTGAGGGTTAGTAGCAAAGGTTTCACAAATGAATGCAAATCAAGTATATAATGCCTACTAAACGAATACTAGAAACATGATCAATAAAATGTACAAGCAAGAGAAAGGAAGAAAAATAAAAGCAAACCCCATGATGCTTGAAGCTTCTATTGTTTCTCTCTACTCCTTCCAAAATGCTGTTCTTGATGCTCAGTATTAGTGGGGCAGCGTCTATGACTTGAGAAGCGTCGAGAATTTGATAATTGAAATGTGTGTGTGATCGCAAGATGGCTTGAATGCTAGAACCAAACTAACGGAGTAATGGCGCACGAGAGCTTGAAATCATGGACCCTTCAAATGGTTATGAAGGGTTTATTATATAGGAGTTCGTGATGATATGAACGGTTGAGATCAATCCCAGAGATGGGGAGATGAACGGTTGAGATCAAAAGGAATAGGAGAGGTCCTCAGTAAACTCCACCTCTTTATTTGGTAAAGAGGAGATAGAGTTTGGTT
>MU225495.1:94864-119595 GCA_018584345.1 Thuja plicata | reverse complement strand
TGATCTAATTGGAGTTATCTCTTTGAAGATAAATGAATATTTAATTCATTTATTTAATAATTATTTTCAACATGTGAGATAATTGAATTCTTTTTTGATTAAGAATTGCTTTATTTGATGAAATTAATTTAATTTAATTGAAATTAATTCAATTGGAAGAATTTAATTAGTAAGTTTAAATATTTGAATTTAAACTATAGGAAATTGAATTGAATTAATTAATTAATGGTAATTAATCAATTAAGGTTAATTAATTAAATAAAATTAATTATTTAATTAATTTTGGGAATTTGATTAGATGATTTGGGGAATGAATTTAGAAGAAAATAGATGATTAATTAATGATTAAAAAACCATTAATTAATAGATGAAAATTAGTGTTTTTAATGTAAAGTCGCAAGCCTGTCCATTTTAGGGTGTCTACACTTTCTACAATATTCTTGAAACCATCATGCAAAGTTGTCTCCACCTTGGAATGGTCGTCTGCGCTGAATGGTCGTCTGCTCAAATTATCATCTGTGCAGATTGCCGTCTCCGCCTGGAGATTGTCGTCTCCACCTGGGTTAAAAATAATCTTAAATTTTTAACTTTTTAAGTATTTTTGGGAGATTTGAAGTTTTTATCTCTCGGGTTTCTGACAGGACACTATTTTTACAGAGCTAAATGCTATTCAAATTTCTCCAAATAACTTTTAGTCACAGTTAACTAACCCTAGTTTTTGTGTCGCCTACACATATTGAGCATTTTCTCTGCATATCTTTGTTTGTGCCTAAGTTTCGTTGTTTTTTCTTCTTTGACATCGTACTATCAAGTATAAAGTTTATTAGGTTATTCATTTAAATCGTCATCTGCGCTTTGACAGTTGTCTACATGGGTTGACTGTCATTTGCGCTGTCTGACAGTCGTCTGTGAAGATTTTCATCTACGCTCTGACAGTCATCTGTGACTATCATCTATTGTCTACATATTTTCTTTGTCATCTGCGACTTGGAATGGTGGTCTACGCTCTGTCCTAGCAAATTTCCATTTTAGCAGGATTTTGTGTTACTGATTTCATCTGGGTTTTGCAACATTCCAATCCTGAAGACTAGTATTTGAAACTACTAACATTTTGTGTTGCATGACGTTGAAAGAAGACAAAAATCAAACCACTAACTTGTTGTCTTTGCAGGTTGCCTAGGAGATATAAACAAACATTGTGTTTTTCTTAATCTTTTCTTAGGCATTTTAACAAAGGTCACTTGTTGTGTGTTATTAAGTGATAGGGGAGTATGCTCTTGTCTTTTAAAAGTCAATCAGAAACCTAGGCTCATTTAAAATTTAACTTAGAAAGTAACCTTGGAAACGAACAATGCGTTTGATGTATTTGGGAGAAAAAGGCAACCACCCTAATTTGGTCTACTCTAACTAGAGACCCTAGTTTCCCTAAATGTGATCATACCCCTAATTATATCAATCCAACTATTTGATTATTGACATAATTTATCAAAATCAATTTAATCTCCTAAAATCAAAGTGATTTCATCACTAACTCACATTAATTACATTGGCCTATTTAAATCAAATCAACCCAATTAAATCCATGACTAAAGTAATTAATTAAAAGGAATTAAACAAAGTCTCTAATTAAAACTCATCACTTACACATGGAAATTCAATACATGAACCAATGAGAGTTTACTCAGATGGATCACTTACATGGATCACCAAATATTCAATCCTCACCTCTCCTCACAAGTTGATCTCGACCACTCATTCCTCAAATTCTTTTATAAAAGGATCGAATTTTGAGCTCAGTTGGCCCCAATTCTTAGAATATTAAATGTAATATTATGCTGTCATTTTTGTTTCATAATATCATATATCTAATTAGCTAATCTTCATTTGTGCTTCAATTGAACCTTTACATAATTTTAAGCATGAATTGTATGTTAATTAGCTTCATTTCTCAATGAATCATCCATTCTAAGACTGAATATATCATTGATTTATGCATAATCTGAGGCAATTATAGCTTAAATTGTACTCTTCTTAGATAGGAAGCAATATTTTAGTTTCCTTTGTTTTTCTATGTTTTTCAATTGATTTCCATATTTCTAACCATTGATGCAATGACATATTGAAGTGTTGTGTTGCAGCTTGTAGGTACAATATTCACACACACATTTTTCACGCCCATCGTGGGGAGAGCCCCAAAAATCTCAACAATTTGACCAATTTGATCATCTTTTGTTCTCTATTTTTGGGTGCAAACTCACATTTAGGAGAAAAGGATCACATTTAGGAGCAAAGAAGGTCGCATCTCAAATATCCTGCATCACATCCTGCTAATCTTGGGTCATTTATGGTAAAGGCTCACCTCTTGTCAATTCTAGATCACATTTAGTGCAAAAGCTCGCCTTTAGGATCCTTTATCACATTTAGTAATTCTTGTGTCACTTTTGGGAAATAACATCGCATTCAGTGAAGTTCAAAATCACATTTGGTTAGTCTTCTGACATGCTTTATAAGTTTTGTAACTAATCAACTGACTTTGCATGTTTTTGGATTAATTTGATCATTTGAGCAACCTAATAAGTTATTGCAGGATGTTGTTGAAGACTTTTTTGGTCAAGAAGATGGAGTAAAAACTACTAACAAGTGGTTTTGAAGGTTGCCTTGCATATTTCAACCAAACTTTCTTGCAATTTTAGGAATTTAACACACTTTTTATGCACCTCATAACTTGATTAGAGAAGTATGCTCTTTTCCTTCATGGAAAATCAAAACCTCAAACATCAAGTTAGGATTTGAATAGAAATTAGAGGAATGAACTTTAAATTGCTCAAAAGTATTTTTGGTTAAATTCTTTAAATAGGAACCTAATTGTCAGATTTGAATTTGATTCTTAGTCCAACTATAGGATTATGCCCTTTTCCCAAGTTAGAAAATCAGAAACTTGATATGGGGGACTAGGTTTTGAGTTTGATAAATTGAGGGAAATAAATTGCACGATGTGCTTGATATGAGAAAACAACATGGTAGGAGAGTATGCTCTTGTTCTTCATAAAGAATCAGAAATATAGACTCCTAAGACGCCAATCCTCTTTATTACTTTCAAAAATTTAGAGGGCCTACTGGTTGAGGAAATAATCTCCTAGTAACAACCCAAGTGAGGACAGGTGAACACCAGCCCTTCCATCTCACTATAATTAAAATGCTTTCTTGAGGCCAAAGTCTCGGAAGACATAATCGGTTTTGTCCTTGGAATTTTGACTATCATTCCTTGGACATGCTTAGATGTGTGTGGAGCGGAGATGCTTGAATATTTCTTGTGAGACTACACACATTTAGGTACTCATAGGGCTATACACCTTAATTTTTCCTTGTGTAATTCTATGGGGGATGATTGCGAACAGCTGCCCAAAAAAACAAAAACAATTTGTAGTCAAAACCACCTGATTCATCTCCGAAAGGTGATAATCTTTGTTCAAGTAAAATAGTAATTTCCCTAAGATACTCATGATTTTGTGCCCTCACTTACGTTTGGAGTCGGATAATATGACATAATGACTGGAGCCATTGCGTGTTTGGTGATGGCCGTATTTTGATTATCATTTGAGTGTGTACTTGGGTCTATGGGAAAATATTTTCATTCTATGCCATAGAATTTAGGGAATAGGTGTGTGTTTGGTCATTTAACAACTTTATTGATGTGTCAAAATTGCACTAACAAGATAAACACCCACAATAAACATTTTGACAATCACAAACATCTATGCTGTTAAAAACCACTCTGAAATTCATCAGACAAACCCTCGAGTTAGATAATTTTTCACATTTTCCAAGAACAAGTGGAAAAATTAGGAAAACCATTAGAGATTCACATTTTTTCAGTTATGGCTCAATTTTAGGAAACAAGATCACATATGGGAAACATGCTCATTTTTGGTTAATCTTGGCTCGCATCTGGTAAACAAGCTTGCATTCAGGAAGAACAAGGTCGCATCCTGCAAATCTAGGCTCGCATTTGGTCAGTCACATCTAGGATAGAGGGAACTTGCACACGTGTCACACTCAAAAAATCTATAATTTTGGATACCCTTTTGGCTCTTCAGTATGGTCCTATTGTTCTTGCTAGTCTGCCTGTCATTGTTTCTCAGTCTAATTGGAAGTCTACCTTGCATGTCATTTAGGATTGTTGTAATTGATCCCAAATCATGTTTTCATTTAACTAAACAAATCTTCTTGATTCCTAGCTCACTATCAAGGCATTCTAACCCTCTAACACTGGAATCAATCACTTCAAACAATCACGCTTACTCACCACAATTTGGACACACATATTTGGACAATTTAGGATTCTTTTTGACACAATTGGATCACTTTAGACAAGATTGAGACCTCACTTTCATGGTTAACACAAGAAGTAAACAATACCTTGCTGATGATTCAGAGAGACCTCCAAGATTACTTAAATTTCAACAAGAAGAGACATATTGAAACCCCTTCTTTGATCAAGAATCACATAAAATGGATGTACCTAATCATGAATGGAGTGTTGCCTTTGAAGAATATAGCCAAGATCATGACGAAAGGGAAAGTCATGAAGAAATAAATCATGGCCATCCTTTGTTTGATTCAGAAAGTGATGAAGAAATATCAGAAGAAGAATATAACAAAATCAATCAAAGTAGGAATTTCCAAAAGACCTTGGAAAAATTCATTGGGGAAGGCAAAGAAAAATACTTCCTTCACTTAGCTTCTCTTGGAGTTAAACTTCCTAAAGACTATGATGTGGAGAGATTGAAGGAACAAGAAGTACAAACACCTATCTCCATACTCTCGAAACAACTATATCAAATGCAAACATAACTCACAACACTCAAGCAAGAGAAGTCAAAACCAACAAAGAAATAATCCTTGGAGCACATATGTCCATTTCCTTTTGACAAGAGCATAAACATGGTTCCGTTTCCACCTAACATGACATGACCCAAATATGACAAATACATGGGAGAAACTGATCCACATGACTGTGTATGATAATATTTTTCCCTAAGCATAAAATACATGCACGAACCAACATACTTAATGAAGCTATTTCTAGGAAGTCTAGGTGGAAATGCTATGGAATGGTCCTGTAAACTAACACCAAGTGTGCAAATGTTTGAGGAGTTAATTCAAATATTTTTCCAATATTTCTCCTACAACATACAACACAATGTTACCATGATGGATCTTTGCAACACAAAACAACAAACGAGTGAATCCTTCCAACACTTTTTGCAACACTGGAGGAGGATATTTGCAAGGTACTCAAGACCAATACCTGAATCTGAAAAGATGGAAATCTTTGTCAACAACCTAGTACCTAAAATGAACTATGCTCTACAAATGCAAGATTCTCCTAATTTCAATATAATGATAAAGAATTCCATTCGTGCTGAAGATGTTATGGTAAAAAAAAGGGGAGATCACACTCCAAAGTGACAATAAATACTCTAACAAATACAACAACAAACCTAAATGGTGGAACAAGAAATAAAATGTTGTTAATGATGGAGTGGTTGAAGCCTCAAATGCAAATGCTAAACCAACTATGTTTAATCTCACAAACGAGCTACAAGAAAAAAAAAAAGCTAAGGTAACAACCACAATACCAAGAGAAAAAACTGATATCAACAAGAGTAAACCATGGATGTCTAGACCACAAAGAACATTTACTCCATTGGGAGAACCTCTTGAGATGGTTTTGAAGAATCTCTTGGATAAAAAAACATCACTATACCGGAGTCAAAACCATGGGAACCAGAAGTAAAACTAAGGTGGTGAAATGATAATGCCTATTGTGAGTTCCATAATAGCAAAGGACACAAGACTAATGCTTGTGTTAAAATCAAACACGTTATACAAGATCTCATTGATGGAGGCAAGATCAAAGTGGGAGGACATACATCTAATGAAGATCACATGACATATAATAAACCATTTACCAACTATGAAAAAGGAGAAGACTCTAAAGGAAAGGGAAATGAATTCAATTACACCTATTCCCATAATGATAATATGATCAATATGTTGGACATAAAAAAAGAATCAATCAATGTGATCACTATCAAAGGTGTCAAGGACAAGTTGACACATTCAAACGTGGTAACATGAAGCCAAGCACAAATCACGATTAAAGGGAAACACCATCTAAACCACCTGTTGTCACAATTCCTAAACCAACAATGTCAAGACAAACATTTCCTGTACCATCATCTAACTATAACTTGGTAGACCAATTGCAAAGAACCTCGGCTTAAATTTCTATATTTGAGTTATTAAAGATCTCTTCACTACATAGGGAAGTTATTGAACAAGACCTAAATTCTACAAATGTTCTGAAAGACATAGATGTGTACAAATTCTAGGCAATGGTCAATCACATATCAGCTCCTCATTACCTCTCCTTTTCAGAAGAAGATGACAAAACCTTTGACTCATCCCCATAATCAACCCCTTCACATTGAATTTTTGATCCATAAACACCATGTAAAATGTTTATTGATAGATGGAGGCATGGGGTTGAATATATGTACTCTCAATCTGATCAAGAAATTGATTATTTTAGAAAAAATAATTGATTCAAGAAGTAAGATAACCATCAAGGATTATGATGAAGAAGAAAAATCATCCAAAGGGCTAACTGTTTTACCGATAAGAATAGGACCAATTGAATGCAATGTGATTTCTCAAGTTCTTTCTCTACCATTGGACTATAACATATTACTAGGAAGACCTTGGATACATGAAATGCAAGTAGTGCTATCTACTTATCACAAATGTATCAAATTCCCACACAATGGGGTGGAAGTAGCAATTCTTACAGATTCAAGCTACACTTGCAACAATGTTAAAGTAGACAGTATGGTTCCTCACAATAAGGAAGTCCCAAAAGAGTTCCCAGCTAAAACCTCTAAAGACATGGTGATGAGAAGCTTTGAAAAGATGCTAAAACTTGAAGAAACTAGCATGGGGGAATACAAACTATACATGAAACCATCATTGGATAACATTCTTGTCTCTCCAAGATTATATGAGAAACCATCCCCATATTTGACACCTACCACATCAAAAGGAAAAGACATTCATGAACCAACTGGTATGGTTAGAGCCTCTACTTCTCAAGAGGACAAAAAAGAAGATAAAGCAGTCTTGGCTTGGCTCTATAAAGAGGGAAAGAGATAAAATGTAGTAAAACATGTTGAGATATCTCCCAAAAAGTATGGAAAAGGTTATGAACTTCTTAAAAAAATGGAATACAAAGGGAAGGGACCTTTAGGAGATAAGGGAAAGGGACTCATTGAGCCTATACACATGGAATTCAGAGACACCAAAGACAAAACAAGGTTGGGTTTCAATAAAAATTCAGAACACCCCACCTCAAGAGATGGTCCAATCTTTGATAAAGGAAGTGATGAAGAAGAGGAAGAGAAAAAACTTGTACCGTGGACATATCAAAGATTACTACACATTGGTACTGAGAACCCAGACTACCAAGGAGAAAGGTATGTACCTACTTTTGGAGAACAAATAGAGCATCATGTCCCTTTATTGTCACAAACCAATGTCCAAGAAGTAGAGGAGGAAGGAGAAGACTCTCTAGAAGTTCAAAAAACAAGAGAATCTCAAGAAGAAATCCCTCAAGAACAAGAAGATACAAACAAAAGAGAGGAAACAAGTAGCTCGAATACTCTTGAGGAATCCTCTCCTGTAAGACAAAAACAAGATGCACATCCTAACTAGGGACAATTAGTGACAATTTTTCATGTCCTAGATCTACCACACTTTGATCCACAAATGGATAATAGGGTACATCAGATAACTATTGCTGAGTTTTTAAACATATCTGATGGTGATATCATAGACTCACATGATTATTAATGGGATCACATATCTGATGCTACCATGGACTTTGAGGTAGATGTAATCCATAAATTTGCACCTTTATTGGAGAGAGGAGAAAGTTCTAACACTACGCATAACACTAATGTTGTCACAAAATTGGATGAGATGGTGATGCCTAGGATTATTGATGAAGACACTAGCATCTTACTAGGACTAGAAGATTTGAAAGGATACATGATATGAGTTCCAATACGATAAGAGAATAAGTAGAAAGCTCAACTGATGAGCTGCTAGAGTTAGGTCCACATATCACTAACAATGAATCTAATAATGATGGTTCGACTCTTCATGATCTAAAAACTATAGAATCCGACTTAACAGAACATGTCTTTTTAGTTAATAGTTTTGAGGTTGACGTGATTCTTTCCTTACAAGCCTCTGAATCATTATCATTAGTAAACCTTGACCTTATTGATTGGACTGACTCAGATCCTATTCCTATCATGAACTTTCCAAATGACTATACTTTGGCCTATTATCTAAATGCTTGTGAACCCTATCCCTCTTCCACCAATGCAAGGAGTGTGAACCTAACAAAGGAGGATATCAAGTTTCTTAGTCAAAAAATTAAAAAATGAAAAGAAACAAAGTACTAATGGTGAAAACCACATTGTGGCTACATCATATTCTAAGATAGTAAAAATAAAAGATGTATCTAATGGTGAAAACCTCCCAGAGTTGCCAAAAGATGAGATTCTTGATATCCTCCCTGAACACTTTCAAGAAAGATCTTCAGTACTGATAGAGCCAACACAACTAGTTAATTTGGGAACAACAGAAGCTCCTCAATTTGTTCATCTGGTGCAATCATTATCAGAAGAAGAAAATACACAGTTTACTGAGTTCCTCAAAGAGAAGAAGATTAAATTTGCATGGTCTTATACTAATATGCCTGGACTAGATCCTGAGTTAATAATTCATCACTTATCTATAGCTCCTGGAATTAAATTTGTCAAACAGAAACCAAGAAAGATGCACCCACATGTGGTGTTATTGGTGAAAGTGGAGCTGGAAAAACTCTTAAAGGATGGATTCATAAAGGTCATCACTTATATAGGATGGATTTCTAATGTGGTACCATTTTCTAAAATAGATAATCAGGATTTGTACAAACTTTAGGGACTTAAACAAAGCTTGTCCTAAAGACAATTTTCCACTGCCCAATAGTGATATGATTATAGATCTCACAACAGGATATCAGATTTATTCACTCATGGATGGAATCTTAGGTTATAACCAAATAAAGATTGCTCTTGAAGACCAGGAAAAGACAACATTTACATGCGCATAGGGAACATTTTGCTGCAACATCATGCCATTTGGGATAAAGAACGCTGGAGCTACGTATCAACGGGCTATGACGACGATCTTCCATGACATGATACACAAAAACATGGAGGACTATATGGACAATAGATTATCCAAGTCAAAGATAACAATGAATCACATTGAAGACTTAAGGAAGATACTAGATCGAATGGAGAAATTTCAACTAAGACTCAATCCAAAGAAATGTGCATTTGGAGTCCAATCAAGGAAGATCTTAGGGTTTATTATGTCAGCTGAAGGAATTGAGGTGGACCCCCAAAAAGTAAAAGAGATAATGGAGATGTCACCTCCTTGTAATATCAGTCAGATGGGGATGCTTCAAGGAAGATTTTAGTCTATCGGAAGATTCATGTCTCAATTAGCAAATAGAGCACAACCTTTCACAAAATTTCTGCATAAAGGATTAACTTTCAAATAGGATGAACATAGTGAAAAAAATTTCAAAGAATTAAAGGACTATCTGGCTAACCCTCCTATTCTCATGGCACCTATTCATGTGAAACCATTGCTGCTCTATATTTCAGCTACGACTACATCGCTTGGAGTATTTCTAGCCCAAGAGGAGTAAAAGAAAAAGGAAGGGCGATTTATTATATCAGAAGGACCTTGGTGTCTTATGAGCTTAACTATAGTATCATTGAAAAAGATTGCTTGGAAGTTGTTTTTGCATTCCAGAAGTTGAGACACTGTATGCTCGCACATACAGTGAAACTTATCGCAAAAATAAACCCTCTCAAATACCTCTTGAGTAAAACAACATTAACAGGAAGACTAGAAAATTGGGTCTTGATACTCAGTGAGTTTGATATCGAGTATGTAGATAGAAGGTCTATTAAAGGATATGTGCTAGTTGATTAGTTTGCTAATTCACCATTGCAAGATGATACACCTTTGATTATAGAATTTCCAGACGAAACAATCATGCACTTGATAGAATATCCTTGGAAAATGTATTTCAATGGTTCTTTCACACAACAAGGATATAGAGTAGGGGTACTGTTTATCACTCCTCAAGGCTACAAGATACCTAAGGCATATAAAATGATCTTTCCATGCACCAACAACATCTCATAATTTGAAGCATTAGTAAATAGGCTCAAGCTAGCTATGGAATGGAAAATCATAGAGTTACATGTATATGGTGACTCTCAACTCATTATCAACCAGGTGAATGATGACTATCAAACAAAAGATGAGAAGATGATGACTTACAAACAGATGGTGGAAGATTTGAAAAAGTACTTTATTTTCATAACATTCTAGCAAATACCAAGAACAAAAATAGAGTTGCAGATGCTATGGAAATGCTAGAATCCATGTTACAACTGGTAGAACACCAATTTTGATATGACTTCTTGGTGGAAGAATTATCCTTTCCAGCCTTTGATACACCTGAATCAAAAGTTATTTGTGCCTTAAATGCCCAAGACCAATCCCAATATGCCAAAATATCTGCCTATCTTACAGATCAAACCTTACCTAATGGCCCATCCTGAAATAAAATAACGAGCCTTAATTAGGAAAACATCGCGCTATGTTATCATTACTACTAACTTATATAGATGAGGTATTGACAAAATGCTGCTTAGGTGTTTAGAACAAGAAGAGTCTGACCGTGCATTAAAAGAGGTCCATGAAGGTGTATGTGGATCACACTCGAATGGCTTTTTATTGGCTAATAAAATTTTAAGAGTTGGATACTATTGGCCTACAATGGAAAAAGATGCAGTGCAATTTGCTAAAATATGTTAAAAATGTCAAACACATGGAAACCTTATCCATAGTTCGGCTAGAGAACTCATACCTTTTATAATACATTAACCATTTCAGCAATGGGCCTTTGATCTTGTTGGACAGATTTATCCTAATTCTTCAAGTGGACACAAATACATCATCATGACCAATGAGTATTTCACTAAGTGGGTTGAAGTAGTGTCATTGATCAAAGCCAATGGAAAATAGGTTGCTATGTTCATCTTGAAGTACATCATTTGTAAGCATGAGATACCCTCATCTATTATAACAGATAATGGGGGGTAGTTCAAGAATCAAAATATCAACAAAATTTGTACATAGTTTCACATCACTCAGCATTGTTCTTCAATCTATTATCCTCAAGGTAATGTACAAGTTGAGGCTTCAAACAAGAAAATTTTGAAAATCTTACATAGAACAGTAAGTCTTGAAGAGATTGACATTTGCAAATAAATGTGGCACTATGGGCCTATAGAAAAAGTATCCAAACACCAACAAAAGCCACACCATTTGCTCTAGTCAATGGCACAGAAGTAGTGCTACCAATTGAAGTGGAAATTTCTTCTTTGCGAGTATCTCTCCAAGGTCTTGTCATAGATGAACAATACCACATTGATAGGGTTCATGCACTAGAACTGCTTGATGAGTGCAGACAACAAGCATTCAATCATCTCAAGGTATACCAGAAAAGAATGTCAAAATGGTATAACAAAAAAGTAAAGTGACAATAATTTCAAGTGGGATATCTTGTTCTAAGAGAGAATCCTAAGAATCAACCAAATAGAGAACAAAAAGGCAAGTTTGAACCCAACTGGCTGGGGCCTTTTGTTATTAGGACAACTTTTGGAATAGGAGCTTATCAATTAGCTACACCTGAGGGAGATGTCCTTCTTGATCCTATTAATATCCTCCACTTGAAGCGGTTCTATGCTTGATAATCTGGCCGAAGGGCTTGGATAGTGGAATTGATTCTTAGAATATACTAAAAAAAATTCAAAAAAATGATCCTAAAGAAAACCAAAAATAGTGGAAAAGAGAAAAATTATAAACACTGGAAAAAGCACTGAAAAAGGTATCCTTGGTGAAAGCCTGGAAAAGGTGCCTTTATACGAACAAAAAAAGAGAAAAATTACAAAAAAATTGAAAAATAGAAAAAGTGCCTTAGCGAAAACCTGGCAAACAAGCGTCTTGGTAGAAAAAAAATAAAAGCTTGTCGAGTGGTGAAAACTTGGCAAACATGTATCACTTGTAATCCATGCTCCATCAATCAATGCACTAATGACACTAATCTTTCATGATCATATCTTTGCTATCAGTTGACTCTGAATTCCTCATGATTTTCCTATCCTTTCCTAGGATTTGTTTGCATTTACGTCTTAGGGATAGTCATTATGCACTGGGGGCATCTCTGCTAGCATGTTCGGTAAGTGTTTTCTAGGTCCTTGTCTAGGAAGGTTCTCCACTACAAAAAATATTTCTTAATACTTGAATCAAAACATCACTTTCACAAATAAGGGTGTTTCTTAAACACCACTTACCCATAACTGACATCATACTAGTTATTCTCAATAATTTAATCAAACAATGCTCCTTAACACTACATTAGATTGAAATTGCTAATAAATATTTATCTCACTCACTCGTACATAGAAATACATTGCTTAATTCCAAGTTGTGATTGATGATTTCTCTACTGTGATTGAAAAATGAATCAACGGTGTTCCTCAACACCACATAATCACATATAGACTGATCTTGATTTATTATGACTCTTTTTATGTTCCAATGATTTCTCAAACTAGGGGCATGTAAATAGTTATGAATTTTATTTGTTTGATTATCCATTATTTCTTGTTATGTATTTCGAGTTACTCCATGACGTCTATTAAAAGACAAAGAGTTGCAAGGACAAGGGCAATAACATTTTCATAGTTTTTTGCATGTGGTGATTTTTTCAACGACCCTATAAATTTTACCTAAATTGTATTTGTATGGTAAGAACTTCCAACACGAGTGGATAGCCGCATATATCTCGATCCTTTTTATGTGTAAACTACGACGAGGTTGAACCAATTTCCTTGTCTGTTTCTAATCAATTTATAAGTAAGGTGTATGACACATTATGTACCCAAGGATATGAATATTAAAGGTCATTGTGGGTTGCATATCTTATATTACACATGAACATAAGATGATTCTTAAAGAAAAAGGAGATAACTGACAAGTCATCCTGGCTTCTATGCCTTGATGCTTAGGTTTTTATTCAACATTACATCCGATAAAAATAGTACTCATACTTTCATGATACTTTCTTGGTATCAGTGATAGTTATACTATCCAAAAATGTCCATTACACAAATGCCCTATGATGATAAAAATGCTAAAATGTAAACAAATCAGTGACAATCCTAGAAGTCTACATTTAGTTAAGATTGCATGATTTATTTTAAAACAAAATAAGGACTTGAGCTCAAAATGATTTCCTGGTTCATTCAAAATCCAAGTTTGACAACTTAATCTATGTTACTGATATATTCATGTCATTGCATATCTATGCATTCATTTTGCATTCAAATGGGAAATGAGAAAATACAAAAACAAAGCATTCAAGTATTGCATTTTTACATCCTAAGTAAATCCATACATATATCTGCATCGAGAAAATCTCAAAAACATACATCTACATATCCATATAGAATCATCTCACACATCTATATATTTTTGGAATAATTGAATGGTGTGTACTAAGAGGGGAGGGGTGAATCAATACCCTTAAAACTTTTATCAATTAACCTTTAATCCTTTAGTAATCAATTCCTTGCATTACCGACCATAGATGCTATTATATCTTTGTGCATGTAATATCAAATCATAAATTTAATTTCATGTAAACATTCATGAAATGTAATGGCACATGACACAAGAATTGGTAATGCAGAAAACCCCTGTTAGAAGGTAAAAGCTGCGGTGGGGATGAAACCCACAAAACTTCACTATCTGCAGAATGGAAGGTGCCAACAAGTTTGATCAATTTTGATGATCTTACCCTCTTAGGAGTAACATTTTAGACTGGTTAGGTCTACTCGGTTAAGAGATTTAGCAACACCATTTAGTGTGAACTCGATTAAGAGATTTACAAAAGGATTGTTAAATCCACCTTCTTAAAGGATTTCTTCTATTTGCTACACTTGTTAGAATTCAGTCAAAAATACTTATTGATTTGATTATATAAAATATTGAATTGCTGAGGACAGATCCTTTAAGTTCACAATACGATGTATCAGCTATAGTGAATGATTAATACATATGTTCTACTCGGTAGCCTTGAATCTTGTTCTTCATAACTGATTTCATCTTTTTCTGTCCTTTTGCATAAAACTCTCTGTTTGATCCTTAGATGTCCTCTTTGACTATAATCATCATCACATCCTTTTGTTCTGATTGATTACACATCTATTTGTACAATGAATTGACCTAAATAGGTTTCACACTTTACAATGATAACTCTATGATCAAAGGTTTACAACTTGACCTTGATATCCTAGTTTGCATGTTTTCAATCAATTAGACTGATTAAAACAATTACATTTTCTTTACTTGTCCCTCAAGAAATGGTTTTAAATATAAGCTTAAGGCTAAATATAAAACTCAAGTGTTTTATTTGACGTATAACTCAGATCCACATTTATCAGAATTAAAGTTGTCTCTTGGTAGACTGGTGCTCGGGTTGCTTTGTAGTATTTCATTGGTAATTTCCTTGTAAAGATTCTACTTCTCATTTTTCTTTTTAAACTGTCTGTTGGTTTACATAGTGTAATCAGTTTACACTGTGATCATTCTGTTGGTGATAGTGCACTTAGCATTTTTGGTGACCTTTGTGAACTGCTATGTTGGGTTGCACTGTAAACCTGTCTTTCGGTGATCATTTTACCGATGGTTAAAAAAATATTTCCTTTGTATACTAAAGACAAAATATGATCATCAATCTCCCCCTTTGACATTAGTATAAAAAACTGATATGTGCAAAACTAAAATGTTTAGTATATACACCATGTGTTTACCTTGTCAATATGACCCCCCCTATGTGCATGCCTTGGTATAGTATATGTACATATATATACACTTGCCTTTATACATATATTTCCCCCCTTTCATCATTTCCCCCTTTCACCTTATCACATCAAATCATTTCCCCTTTTATCATATCAATTCCCCCCATTTTTTTTATAATAATGACAAAGGTGTAATACTTATAATTTGTCAAAAATGTGGGAATGGGATTTTTGAATTTCCTCTATTTTCTTTTCCTATTGTTCTTTGAGGTTCTCAATGGTCATGATTTCCAAGGTGATTCTTGCATGCATATGATATATGCTTTCTGTTACAAACATTTCTGGGGTGGCAATCAATGTTCTTGCCGAAGTCATATGTTGTTGCAGTAATGTGAGATTTGGTAGTAGTAGAGCTTGGAGCTTGGTTACCTAATCTTTGAATTTGGATTCTGCCTCTTGAATCTCAAGTATCAACCTTTTTTCATCTATAATATTGTCATAATGAAACTTGAAAGCATTGTCATTGGTTATGAGACCTTGTGTACTAGCATTAAGATCTGCATCTATCTTTGCAATCTTTTCACTACTCTCCTTAGTGAATTACTCTATGGTGCATAAATTTTGAACTAAGGTTTAAACTTCTAAAATATTTGGTTCTAATGTATTGACCACTTCAGATAGGTTTACCTTGTTCTCTGCCACTTCTTGGCTGATTTTCTCTATTAGATTGTATTGGTACTTCTACTCTGCATGTTCTTCTATTACCTTCTCTACATCTACATTCTGTGATGTGATGGCTTCGGTAAGAACTGCTAATTGATCAAGTATAGGAGCATTTTGATCAATGTTGGCATCAGGTACAATCTTCAATAGTATTTCTTTTGTATTTTCTAGTACCTGTGTGTCCTTGTGCTCCTTTTTGAGCTTATTTTGCACGACTTTCCTTTTACACAATTCACCATACTTTGTCAGTGACTCTGGATCCAATGTCCTAGGATCACAGTCTGGTATTTCAATGATTTCATTCATTGTAACTAGATATTTTCTCTTCTTATTTTTCTTTGCAATTGTGGTGGAGGCAGTTGTATGCAGTACCATAGAAAGATCTTTTGCTTGGTCTAATGTACTTGGTGAAGGCTTTGGAGGTGTTGTGCCTTTTACCTGCTGCTCGATATTCACCTATCAGTTGGTTGTAGACATCTCCAAATCAACCTTAGCTTTATCTGCAGCTTCCCCTTTGGTATCCTTTGGAGTGGCATCACCTTTTTCTTCACTTGCATCTTTTCTCTCTCCATCTGTTACTTTCTGTTTATCATTTGTGATTTTCTGCTCCTCTTCACCCTTATCCTTGGGTATGCTTGTATCATGGTCGGATGACTTCTCCTTTTCTAAGATGATATTGATAGATTGTATCAATAATGGCATTTATCCTCATATATTAACCTATGCAACATCCATTTTTGTGTCCTATTCCTTGGTTTGCTCAGTCATCTATCTTTACCTCATCATCAAGATCACGTCCAGTGATATCTATGATAATTGTATCCTTGATTGATTGTAGAATTTGAGGTATATCATCCATTGACTTACTTGCCTTATTCTTTAATTCCATTGGATTTACATCCCCAATGTCATTTATTAAGATGTGTTTAGGGCTTGGTGTAGCCTCTTTCTCTTCATAGTGAGAGGTGTCAATAATAGCTAATACCTTCTTGGGGCTTGTATCCTCCTTAGGTGGATTAAGTATTCTTCTCCAAGCTTTATTGCTTTCTTTTTAAAGATCTATTAAGCTTTCTTCTAGTACTTTGTAGGATCTCAGTTTTTTTGAGAACTTCTTTGAATGCTTCTTCATCATTTCATCTATTTCTTCCATCTTTGACTCGGGTGGCATAATTGAAACTAGGGATCTTTCCCTTATTTGTCTTTCAATATTCAGTGCATATGCCCACCTTGCTGATAACCTGTCTTGAATTTCTTGTGGCACCATCTTATCAAACTGTATAGGTACATATTTTAATACACACATTATATTGATGATGGATTCTTCTATGTTATTCTGATACTTGGGTTTCAGAGTTAGCCATTTTCTAATCTTAGGATCTGATATTCTACCTGACTTGATGATTGATGCAATAATCTCATGAATAGTGGTAGGAAATTTTTTATTTTTAGGGTGTTCATCTTGTTCAGTGTCTTCCTTATCTTCCTTGATTCAGATTAATCTCCTTCTTCTCTTTGGTTCTGAATTTTTCCTAGTTTGAGGCTTTATTTTATAAGTCCCCACTTGTCCTTTCTTAATCGATGGTAAGTCTGATTTTGTAGTTTGACTCCTTGTTCTTGATGCAACAGTTGTCCTTGGTTTCTCTATGGGTGGTGCATCAGACTCTATTGATTCAAAGTCAATCAATTGTTCACCTTCACCGACGGGTGACTATCCCTCAATGGCTTCTTGTTGTTTTGTTTCTTCATCGTTTATCGACAACTTCTTTTCTAGTGTTTTCATCATTTTGGTCTTCTTTATGTCTATCTTTTTTATCAACTAAGTCTATTTTGATTATGGCCTTAGCTTCTTCATAAGTTCCAAATCTTGGTAATGATTTGTCCAGTGGTTCATAAAATAATTCTTCAATAACATTTGTGGCCTGATCTATGTTTATCTCATAGTGAAGTGGTGCTAAGTATGCTATCCTTGGTATAGCTAATTTTATCAAAGTTGTATTGGTGTCCACCATGAAAAAATATCATCTTTATATTGATCCACCAATTGTTCTGGTATCCTCAACCTTTTCTGCATTCTGTCCTTAAAAGTAGTGAAGTATACATCCATGACCGATGTAAAATTGTCTCCTAGTGACTTAATAAATTCACTAATTTGTATTGTCACTGGTTGGGTAGTGTCCCAATTGACACTACCAATAGATGGGAAGAAGTTCTAGAAATATAAAAATGTACACATGAGGAGTGATTTGAACTTGCATGAATTTGAAATTGCTGACCTTATTGTCCTCATGTTCTCCTCTAATTGCTTCAATAGAAGCTCAAATATGTCCAGCTATAATCCCTTCTTCACAATCTTGTGAGTAGTGTCAACTACTCTGCATGTAATGCTATTCAGTTTGCTGGATTGGAATACCTTGTATCTTAGCGCACATGTACCAAATTTTAGTTCTGGATCAGTGATGGAATTTACCTGGAATCCTCTACCATCCCATACTGCACCTATCATATTTTCTATGTCAAGGCGAGGAGAATGTTTGAGTACTTTTTCCTTGTCGGTTACTGGATAACTAGTCACTACGTGTATTACATCCTTAGTGATCTATTTTGGCTTGTCCAACCACATATTTTGGTCTTTTACCCAACTAATAACTATCTGGATCCACTCAGCTTTGAATTCCTTTTGGAAACTTAGGGCATTTTTCAGCCCTTTCACCTCAATGTGGTTATGTTCATCTTTGATGTTTTTGTTTGTGCAAAGCTTCTTGTAAGATTCCTCAACTTCTAGATCTCCAATTTATGCAACCTTACAATGGATACAGGCTTAGACATCCTTGAATAGAAAAACCTAGGTGGTATTCTTGAGAACACTCTAGTGTCATTGGGTTGTGAAGCAACCTCTAGACATAATTTGTACTTAGGCTCTTAACATGTAGAGTTCTTGATTAGATTAACTTTCTTATCCTTTGCATTCTTGATTTTGGAAACTCATGAAGTAGTTTCCATGTTTATGTGAAATTAGGGCTTTCGTAAATAATCTGTTTGCTCGGTGAGTCTTAGTTACTCACTTGATCTACTATAGCTGCTATGAATCTGTTAGAGTAGCCATGAATGTGCTTGAATTTATCTGCAATCTGATCACTGTTGGTCGCTCTACTTCACTCTGCTTCAATCTTCTCTTTTCTCTTCTCTTCACTGTTAATCACTTTGTGAATGAATGATATTTCTATTGCCCTTTTATAGATGATGCCCTAAGTGGTTTAATAAATGCTTTACCTACTTCTCAGTGGTCAAAGACAGAGTCGCTCGGGTAACATAAAACTTATTCCTCGGTGAGAGTGCAATGCTCGGGGTAAGTGTCAACTCAATTGAACTTTCACATGTTCACTGATGGTGCTCAGTATGTGGCGAAGACCAATTTTCTTTTACATGATTACCAAAAATGATAGGTTTACATCAACAACTTAGCTTTTATATGTACACTGATGATTTTGGGTGTGTGTTGACCAAAGAGATTGGATTCACAAATTTATAACAAGTAATACCATAGTTCATCTTTATTTATGTTAATTTGGCATATTATCAATGTATATTGGAATTGATGTAAAATATAACTTGGTATAGAGTAGATCCATACTTACTTGTTCTGATTAGGTGGGGTGGTGATATCACCAGATCCATTGGATAAGGTGTCACCAATTGTATTGCTTGGTCCAACATCATCAGTGTTTGTAGCTTTCCTCCTCATTTTGTTTCTAATCTTCCTGATGTCTTCAATGGTATTTCCATTGGCAAAAGTGCTTGTCTCTGTCACTCGGTCTCTACAGTCCTTGCTTAGATGACCGACCCTATGACAGTGTACGCATGCCATTCTGGGGTTAGTCCAGCTTCTAGACCTTCTCATCCATTTTCTCATGTAGTTTTCAGCTATGTGTCCATATCTACCACATGCTGTGAAATTTTTCCATGTATTGTAATCCAAAACATATGAGTTACTGACTCTTTTCAGCTGATAAGCATTTTGTTTTTCTTTTGGTTTTCATGCTTACTTTTTCTTCTTCCTGCATTCAAGAGATGTGTGCCCATGGATTTTGCAAGTAGAATAATATTTTTATATGTAGGTTTCCTTCTTTGGTAGTTTCACATTAGATCTGCATTCATGTGCTTTGTGTCCTTTCTTGTTACAGTTATAACAATTTCCTATGAATGTAGATGTGGATTTAGGAATACCTTTAATTTTGCTTCTGCAAACATTTGATGTGTGGCCTGATTTTCTAAAGTAATTTCATGACTACTTCCTTGGTCTTAGATTTGTGTAGACATATTTTTGATCAGCTTGGTATGATGATTATCCATGCTTAATATACCCTAGACCAGTATTGTTTTTGACTCTTCTTTGTCCATCCAGAAAATCATCCGTTCTTTTTGTGCTTTCTTCAGCTTTCTTGATCATATCATTGAGTTGTTGCTGAATCCTTACTTCATGCTTTAGTTTTTCATTTTCTTCTCTTAGCTCACCAATAGCTTCCAATTTCCCATTGAGTTCTATGTTCAATCAATTTTCCTCCTAACTCATAAGAACAATTTGATTAGTGAAATCATGATGATGTTCAGTAAGTCTTTGTATTTCTGATTCTCTCTTTTGTAACTTTTCAATGATCTTCCTCCTATCATCAATAGCTAGTGTTCTTTCTTTCTTAGCTTGTCTAACATTATTCATAACCTCAATCATCCTTACCATCTATGTCTCTTGACTAATTTGCAGTGATTTCACTCATCCAGCTAGATGTTGATTGATTTCATTCAGACTTGTAATGCTTCCTTTTGATGTGTCTGATGTATTTCTAGATGTACATCCTGATGACTCAAACAAATTAGGTATCTCTTCTTCATGATAGTCCATTTCATTAAAGCAAGATTCCATAACCTTTCTTTCATCAATTAGCTCTCTCATCTTGATTCTAGCTTCTTTTTATTTCTCATAGAAGATCTGTATCAGCAACTTCTGATTCTCAATATTCTTGTCTAGCTTATACCTTTCCATTGTATGATCTTTTCTCTCAAGTGATTACATTTTTTCCAAAAAAGAGATCTAGCTCTGGTACCAATTGTTGGAATAATGGAATGGTGTGTACTGAGAGGAGAGGGGTGAATTAGTACCCTTAAATTTTTTTATCAATTAACCCTTAATCCTTTAGTAATCAATTCCTTGCATTACCGACCATAGATGCTATTATATCTTTGTGCATGTAATATCAAATCACAAACTTAATTGCATGTAAACATTCATATAAACATTCATGAAATGTAATGATGCATGACACAAGAATTGGTAATGCAGAAAACCCCTATTATAAGGTAAAAACTGTGGTGGGGATGAAACCCATAAAGCTTCACTATCTGCAGAATGGAAGGTGCCGGTTAAGGTTACAAGTTTGATCACTTCTGATGATCTTACCTTGTTAGGAGTAACCTTTTAGACTAGTTAGGTCTACTCAGATAAGATATTTAGCAACACTCTTTAGTGTGCACTCGGTTAAGAGATTTACAAAAGGATTGTTAAATCCACCTTCTTAAAGGATTTCTTCTATTTTCTACATTTGTTAGAATGCAGTCTAAAATACTTATTGAACTAATTATATGCAATCTTGAATTGCTGAGTACAGATCCTTTAAGTTCATAATATGATGTATCACCTATAGTGATTGATTAATACCTCTGTCCTTCTCGGTATCCTTGAATCTTGTTCTTCATAACTGATTTCATCTTTTGCTGTCCTTCTGCATAAAAATCTCTGTCTGATCCTTATATGTTCTCTTTGGCTACAATCATCATCACATCCTTTTGTTCTGATTACTCATCTATTTATACAATGAATTGACCTAAATAGGTTTTAGGATTTACAATGATAACTCTATGATCAAAGGTTTACAACTTGACCTTGATATCCTAGTTTGCATGTTTTCAATCAGTTAGACTGATTAAAACAATTACATTTTCTTTACTTGTCCCTCAAGAAATGGTATTATAGATAATTTTAAAGATAAATATAAAACTCAAGTGTTTTATCTGACAAGTAACTCAGATCCACATTTCTTGGAATTAAAGCTGTCTCTTGGTAGACTAGTGCTCGAGTTGCTTTGTAGTATTTCATCAGTAATGTCCTTGTAGACATTGTTGCTTCTCAATTTTCTCTGTAGACTATCTGTCATTTTACACTGTGTTGTCGGTTTACACTGTGATCATTCTATCAGTGATAGTGTGCTTTGAATTTTTGGTGACCTCTATGAACTGCTGTGTCAGGTTGCACTATAAACTTGTCTTTTGGTGATCATGTTATCGACATTTCAAAAATTGTTTCCTTTGTATACTCATGACAAAATATTATCAGCATATATCAGTAATAACCAAAGAGCATAAATGATGTCATCACATGAATCTATTCTAAATAGTCAAAGACCAAGTACATAGTTGATGTGTGAATCAATCTAATCATCTACCATATATATATAAAAGAGAGCCAATGAGCATATCAGAATCATAAGAAGCTATCTCATATATATAATAGTGACTATCAGATAAAAAATGTGGAAATGTCTACAACAAGTATCAGTGAGCTCATGATAAAACATATACAAATGTATCAAATGTCTGTGGTACAAGGATGATCATAGAAGGATCAATATAAAAAAATTTAGATATAAAGAAAAACTTAATGTCTGACTACCACCCTCTCCCTGATTAGGAGGAGGAGGTGGTGCATCAGATCATGGATGCTAAGCTAGTGGAGCCATAGCTCCCTTTGACTATTGTGCAATAATGGAATACAATGGTTTTCTCTGTGGCTATGGAATTGTAGCATGATATAAGGAAAAATAATATGCAGCTCTCTAACCCAGATGTGTGGCCGTGTGTGCATGTATATCCCTCTCTAATTTCATGACATCAAGCTGCCTATCCCTATCTACCGGTAGTATCTCTAAAGTAGTAATCGGAACCCTGAGCTTCTCTCTTTGGTACCGTGATTAGGGATCTCCATCCCTTCCTGTATCTCATGGAGGATCCTATCCTAGAGGGCCACCTCCCCCACTAAACCTCTACCCTGAAGATCTCTACTGTTGCTGTCTTGTCAGTAATGGACCTGGATCCATATGTGGAGGCACAAATCTAAACTGAGTACGTCTACCCTCCCCAACACCACCACCACCCCTGTCATCACCATCATCACCCCTGTCATCATGACCATGTCTCTGACCTCTGTCCATAGGAGGGCATCTTTCATCTCTACCACCACCAACCCTACCATATCTCCCACCACCACCTCTATCTCCTCTACCTCTACCTCTCACAGGTCCATCGTCAGCAGGATAATAATCTAAAGCATCCTCAATGTGAGGTGCTATCCCATCAGGCGCTGCAAAGTGAGGGAATGAATACTGTAGAAGATGAGCAAGATATACATCAGTACACCTAGCATCGGTAACATCTGCAAGGTAGTCCCAACCTATTGCAACCATCTGACTGATCTCCAGCTGTGTAGTCTCATAAGATAAATGTGCACCCCACCGTGCCTCCTCATCACGAATACGTGCATAAGTAGTTTGATCCTGAGACATGCCCTATATCCATACAAACTATCTAAGGACACATGTAACTATGAATCTCTCCACAACTTATCATGTTCGACCGATCAGGTACCTACTATGAAAGAAATAAGGCACCTGTCGCCTATTAGAGGTCCACTCCTCACAATCTAAATATGGTCTCCACTCGACCACTATGAATTCATCGAGGACTCGTCGCCAATATTATAACTTACCTAGATGGGGCTGCTACATATAACCTGAATACATGTATACATAAGGCTCCTTAGGTGCTCGCTTCCTGTCTACTATAGGACATGTCACTGGGATGTGCTCCTAGGCCCAGATCTGTAATATTAGAATGTCAAAATTTATACTCCGTGAATACTCATATACAATTTCATGAATGTCATGCCCAAAAGTTCGGGTCAAAACACAACCAAAATTTTTTTTTTTTAAGGGTGAGAAAGTTCCATGTTGAAGTTGCAGGAAGGAGGATTCAACGACGAGGTCACAAAAGACTCTGGCGATCAACCTCATCAATGTTGAAACCATATGATGCTGGATGATATCGATATAATCGAAGAAGATCGTTGATCATCTTCTCGATCAATATCGTCGATCATCGATCTAAAAAGCTTATAGGTTATCTAGGAGGAATTGAATGTTACAATTTATGCCATTCTAAAATAGGTTAACCGTATCCCAAAAGTGTACATATCAAGCCAATATGGTTCTATAATTGTGTGGTCCATTTATGAAAATAATAAATATAAAATTTAATTTGTCGTTTACATCAATATTTGTTTTCAAATGAATAATTACTAATTCAATTTATAATTACAACAAACCCATTTAATCAATATACTTTTAACCAATTAATACTCTCAAAGGTAACATTAGTTTATGATAAATATTATCAAAGTTTATGATTCAATAACATTTATGGCATTAATTGATAAATATGATATATATATAAATTAATTATTATATTTATTTATTAGTTAATATACCTATAATATATCAATTAATAATATAATCATTCTATAACATTAGCATGAGGTACCATGAATATTAACTAATTGTCCTATAAAAACTTTGTCAAATAAAATCCTTTTATAATTATTAACTATCCTTGATTATTAACAATACTATCTAACTACAATGAAAACAAGACTTAATTTTCAAATTACATATTTTAATAACATCTTAAACTAACTTTATTAAAAATAATAACTAATCTACACTAATATTAATAACATGATATTATTTACAATTTAGCATAATAATATCAACAAACTAAACTAACTTATCTAATCACTAAACTAAACACTAAACTAAACAACTATCCTATCAAATC
>MU225495.1:60266-91244 GCA_018584345.1 Thuja plicata | reverse complement strand
TTTTCCTTAGCATGATATTTAAGATAGGTTGATGGTTCAACATCGGTAAGGGGTAACCATAACAGTCGGGTCCTATAGAATTCTTATCACAAGTATGATTAAATTTCCTAATCTAGGAAAACAAAATACAGAATAATCCTATTAGTCTAGGATCTAACAAATCCTTGTTCAGGGTTCTAATAATATCACCCAAAACCTCACTATTGTATAACCATATAATACATCATCAAAACATTACTCATCCTCTTCGTAGGAGTTACTAGAATAATCACATCAACTATTAATTTAATCCAAGATAACTTAAGGCTTAACACATAACTAATTTGGCATTTACATCTCGACTTCTTGAATCTAATCCTTTCAACAAAAGTACTCAATGGACCCTTAATAGTCTAGTTGGATCTATGATCCACAGGGTAACATACTACATCCAAGATTCTCTTACACAATTAACAACCTAGAGATATCACCTCTGTCATTGCGACACTAAAATAGGTACTGATATGAAGGTACAATAGATAGGTCTATCTCGAGGTACAATTCTGTTAGAGATTTACCAATCATCCAGATACTACAACACCCCTTAATCCTTCGACATCAAAGTGTCGAGGGAAAGGTGGAAATGGGGTGGGCCTTATAATGAAGCTCTCTATACATATACACCAATATGCAGCTACCCCAACCAAATATGCATGTGGAGCCAATCATCTAATCTTGCATACCGACCCATTCGCACATAAATCCATGCCGTCCCTGGTTGGGCATCAAGATATCTCCTATCAAGATGGAAAGAAATACAAGTAGCTGCTCATAGTGATCAATCATATAGTCCCAGGTCAAGTATCTCCATACTATGGACGCATCTGCAAAGAATCTCTATGTTTTGGTAATTGCAACAATAGACCGAGACTCAAATTGAACCTCTTGTCCCATCATAGGAATGCGTAGGATACACCACACATCCAATAGGTCACAATCATCTTGCTAGTTGATAGATGGAAGGTGTTGTGCTCTGAGTGCCATCTCTTAGCAAGAGCAGTGACCAACAACCCTCGATTTACACTAATATTAGGTAAATCTATCAGAGATGATAAACCAAGATGTCTAATGATCTATAGCTCCACATCAGTCAAGGAGTGAGATAATGCAAGGAATCTTGTAGGTTGAGGTCCTCGAAATGACACAATAGGTAACTCAATCTGTCAGGCACAAAAATACATACTTACATCAGTATTCTAGGTAAGTCAACTACATAGAAAATCTAACAAATAAGTGTTTTGCATTTAAAAAAGAGGAAAAATTGTCAAAATTGGACAACTAACACTTTTTACTGAAAATGACCCTGTTTTTCCTAGATGTGAGCTCACATCCCATATGCGATCCCAAATTGGTAGGATGCGATTGGGAAATCGGGAAGCGATCTTGTTTTTACAGTATGCAACATAGGATACTAGAAGCAATGTTGTTTTCATAGGACGCGATGAAATTCAAAGGCTAACAAAAATATCCTAAAAATGACACTCTAATGCCCTACGGGAAGTGACCCTATTTTTATGGGATGTGATCCAAAATTTTGCAAGAAAATCAGATGTGACATAGGATTGACAAGATGCGATCTGACACCCCAGTTGTGACTCAAAATTCAAATGCTTCTAACTAATACAAAAGTGACAAAATCAACAATAGAAAGCGTAAAAGGTAGGTTTCAATGTACTCACTGGCTGTGCATAATGGGTCAGGCGCTTGTGACGACATGCTAGCTCAAATCGATGTCTCTCCATGGGGACCACCATCTTCTCTGCAGAGCTCAAGATTTACCAAGGATGAAAGTGAAAATGAATGGGTAAAAAGTGATTTTTGAGAATTATATTGACCTTTTTGAGTTGTTCAAAAGCTCCCAACCATTCCCGAACTATCAAAATTCATTTTAGTTCTTCTTAGATCAATCAAGAATGAAATCAAACACAAGGACAATGTTTTCAACAACACAGTAAAATTTTTGTGACACTCTCCTACAAATGCAAAATTGCTGTATATGTTCAGAAAATGATTTGCAAGCTTTACGCAATCAGTTTTTCATGGTTCTCTATCAAAAAATAGCACATCATTCATAAAAACCTTGGTCATACATCATTTTATCAACCTCAAAATTTACATTTTCAAGTTTTCAACTTGGTAAAACTGTGTTCTCTTAACACATTTTCACTTCATTTCATCTTCTAATTGAATCTTTCTTGATCCAATCAATCTGTTCCATTCAACTGTCATTCTAAAGAGGGATTTTATTCTATTTCCTTCAATTTTGTTCCCAAGGGGGCATGACCACATTCAAAATCAATCAAATTCTTGCTCAAACAACAAAACTGACTTCATCATCAAAAGACTAGGGGCATGACAGTTTCCTTCGATCAAGTTGGGACTGTTGGATAGAAGGCTTCAATGCTAAACAAGCTAGATATCTATGCCTAAAATCACTCAAATCTTTATCAAGCTCTTGGCAGCTTCATACTGACCTTCGTTCGATCAAGTTCGGAGTCAATATTGTCAATTCTTATTTGATCAAGTTTAGAATTAATACCTCATAGCTCTCAGCAGCTTTGTACTAACCTTTGTTTGATTAAGTTTGGAGTCAGTATTATCAATTCTTGTTTGATCAAGTTCAGAATTGGTATCTTCAGATCTTTGTTTTATCAACCTTTGTTTGATCAACTTCAAAGTTGATACTATCAGTCTTAGTTCAATCAAGTTTGAGATTGATCTCATTAGCTATATTTCATTCAATCAAGTGTGAAATTCTCAAACATTCTGAAGTCAGCATCAGATATTCTTTGAATCAATGCGTTTCTCACACATCAATTTAAAGAGGGACAAATGTAACCACCCTAATTTGATCTACTCTAACTAGAGACGCTATTTTTCCTAAATGTAATCATACCCCTAATTATGTCAATCCAACTATTTGATTATTGACATAATTCATCAAAATCAATTTAATCTCCTAAAATCAAAGTGATTTCATCACTAACTCACATTAATTACTTTGGCCTATTTAAATAAAATCAACCCAATTAAATCCATGGATAAAGTAATTAATTAAAAGGAATTAAATAAAGTCTCTAATTACAAGTCATCACTTGCACATGGAAAGTCAATCTATGAACCAATGAGAGTTCACTCACATGGATCACTCACATGGATCACCGAAGATTCAATCTTCACCTCTCCTCACAAGTTGATCTCAACCACTCATTCCTCAAATTCTTCTATAAAAGGATTGAATTTTGAGCTTAATTGACCCCAATTCTTAGAATATTTAATGTACTCTAATGCTTTTATTTTTGTTTCATAATCTCACATAGTTAATTAGATAATATTCATTTGTGCTTCAATTGAGCCTTTGCATCATTTTAAGCATGAATTATATGTTAATTAGCTTCATTTCTCAATGAATATTCCATTCTAGGACTGAATATGTCACTAATTTATGCATAATCAGAGGGCAATTATAGCTTAAATCATACTCTTCTTAGATAGGATGCAATATGTCAATTTTCTTTGGTTTTCTATGTTTTTCATTTGATTTCGATATTTCTAACCATTGATGTAATGACATATTGAAGTGTTGTGTTGCATCTTGCAGGTATAATATTCACACACACAAAAACAACATCAGATAGCAGAGTATGCTATTTTCTCCTTGTGGGAAAATCAAAAATCCAAACTCCTTTCATTTCCAATCCATGCTCTTGAATTAATCCTTTAGTTGGGCCTGTTGGCGGAGGTAAAAAGCTCCCGAGAATGACCCACATGAGTTAGAGTTGTAATCCCACCACTCCAACTCACGTTAAAAAAATTTACTTCTTGGGGTTAAGGTCTCAGAAGTTAGATAGTGTTTGAGCTTATACTTGGCTCACACCTAGAAAAAAGTAGGGCCGCAAGGGCTCAATCACGTTTACGTAACTGCTTGTGCCAAGGTGCTTTGTGGGGCTACATGCCTCAATTATTCTTATGTAGACATAAAGGACATATCTGAATAGAGACCCATACTAAGAACTGTTAAAGTAGAATCCTACCCAATTAATTATTGAAAGCTTGATAATATTTGTGCAAGGAGGATAGAAACCTCCCCAAGATCACTCACACATTTGTACCACCTTGAGCATTTGGAGTTGGATAATACAACATCATGACTAGAGCCATTGTGTGCTTGGTGATGATCATATTTTGTTTAGCTCTCATGTGTGTGTTCCTACGTTTGTGGATAAATATTTTCAAATGAATTAAAATTCCATACGTAGGTCGTGCTTGAGTGTTTTCAAAACATTGGTAACTTGAACAAACACAAACTTGCTGCCTATTAAATTTGACATAATTGCTTGTATCCCTTAAGGTTTCTTTGTCCCTTGTTGGATTGTTTTCAGACATATGATTGTTATTTTTCTAGTTTGAATGATTGAAAATTAGTTCTTGCAATTAAACGATTGGCCAAAAACCATATTGAAAGAATTTAATAATTAGATTTTATAAAAAATGCTCTAAATCCTAAATAGTTGTCTCTAAATTGAGACTGTAATCTCCATTTGAGAATAGTCATCTCTGACATGGAACGATCGTCTTCATAGATTTTTTTCTGCATCTGAGAACAATCGTCTCCATTTGAAAATAGTGGGCTATCATAACTTTCAAAACCACCAAAAACTTGGTTTCTCAGTAGATCCTAAAATCATTCATCGCTAAACATTTTTACTTTGTCAAACCGATATTCTCTCCATGGGACATGACTAATTTAGGAAAACATAAGAAATTTAAACTCCTAGTTCCCCGTGTTTATAGAAATAAGAAGGAAGATAATAGAAAAGCTAAGGAATATCAACATATCAACAAATCTATTTAGTAATAAATCTAAGATCATGAGAAATTTGATGCCATTATCTACAAAAATAAAATTTCCCATGTCATGGCCAATAATCATGTGAATCACACCTTCATCCATTTTGAGAGATATGAATAAGCCTTATCCTGAATCAATTCACCACTTCCTCATCATCACAAGATCATCATTTCCTTCTTGGAGCAAACAAAATCAATCAATTTTGGACTTTAATCAAATCAAATCCAATGTTTGACTCCTTCATCATCATTAGGTTAAAAGATCCTAATCCAAGTGTTTCAAACCTTCATCTGTAGTAAACACATTATTGCCTGTAGAACATCAGTCTGTCTCAAGCAATCAAATCCATTGATCTTGTCTTATTTCACTTGGGATCTCAAGTCAATCACCAAGTAGGAGAAGACAATATCTAAATCAATCCCTTGTATTTACATCATCATAAGGTCTTGTCTCACCTAGGTTTTCATCCAAAAAAATTCAAATCCAATTCAAATCAAATCAATCAATCTTGATCAGTTCAATCCAATCCAATCCATCTTGATTCAATCCAAATAAATCAAATCAATCAAATCCAATAAAAAATCAAAGAAAATTCCAAATCCTTTGCTCCTAAGATCATCATCAATCAACATTCAAAACTTGATCCTTCATTCTTCATATTTAATATTTTGGAGGGTACCATTGCATGGTAGTTACTTGATCCCAAGCTATAGCATGAGGCACACACAAATAAAAAGCAATCATGATGACAGGAATATTTTTTCTCATCCCTTTTTTCAAGGGGAGGAAGTACACGCTAAAGACATAACCAACATCCCTGACGAGAATGAATTGGTCAATCAGGATGAAAGATCTACTCAAGTGAATGATTTCCTCAGTAATCCATATAATCTAGAGATGGTTGAAAAATCCATTACTCAGAATCATGGAGAGATTTTTACGAACCTTATCAAGAATGGGGTCATAGTACCTGATGATTTTGATGAATCTCTCCTTGTCAGAAATGTCATCATGGCTACGACCACTGCAAATACATCATCAATCTCAAACACAACATCTTCATATGAAAAAGGAAAGGCCACTTCCAGTGGGCCTTCTACAACAATCCCCGCATCCACTTCACAACCAACATTTCAATTAATAGGGGAACAAATTCAACAGATCCTTAGTGTCTTTCCCAACATCACTCCACATAATAGCACTCATACCACAAAAATATTGCTACTAGTACTAGTGATAGTGTTTTCAACATAGGGAATTCTTCCATCCCCTTATCTACACAACAAGTTTCATCATCACCATTCACATTCCTATCATCTACACTAAAGACATCTAGTCAAAAAACATCTTGTTGGAGCTCTAAATTTTTGGCAAAATTTAGAGTCCTATATAGTGATAAAAATCTAAAAATGGCATCCTAAAATCCATGCCCAATAATTGATGACATCATGGAGTACATGAAATGGGATACAAAATATATTAATTTTTAATTAAAAGTTGAGGGATTGAGGAAGGAATCTCTATGACAGGAACAATCAAAATTCTGTAAGTGAAGGTTTCAGAGATGCTGGAATTTCAACCTGCTGAAAAGATGATGTCAATAGAGAATGAAAACGATAAAAAATTTAAAATCTAAAATAGACCCAGTTTGGAAAATCAAATTTCCTATCTCCAATAAAAATCTTATGTTCTTACAATGTGTTTTGGAGTTTTGGAAAAAGCCAAATCCGAAAGATAGGTAGTTATTAGTTAGTTTGTTGATTAGTTTTTTCAAAAAGAAGTATTTAAATTTTAACATAGGGTGGTGTCTCTTCACCCTAAAAGGGTGTGAAAACCATTGATCCAGATATATATGTGGTGTAAAATGTTAAAAAAAAAGGATAATAAACACATTGTATAATAGAATTTGATCACAATTGCAACATGCACTTTAATGTACTATTTTTTTCAATATTAATAAAGAGATAAGTGCTTTTTCTTTCACTTATGGTAATAGTTTTTAATTATTTTCAGTTAGTCTCTCAAATAAATATATTTAGATATATTGTTTCATTGTGTTGTATTCTCATGTTATTTATAAAGTGAAATATATATACAGTTTGATCATCAGTTGAAAGGTGTGGTTGACAAACTTTCCTCTGTTCTATTGGTCTCTCAAAGACAAAGTTAAATTCAATAGAACTAACTGTATAATTTGGTTTCACTTATAATTCATGTAGAAGCCCTTGAAATGATGGTCTTGTTATATACAAGTTATTAAAACTGTCTCTGAGGTGTACATAGGATTGATATAGAATTGACTCTATTGCCCAAGTAGGAGCAAGACACTGATCTTATCAATAATTGGAATATAGTCATTCAATTCATTGTTCAAAGTTTGTGATATTTTATTCCTTTGATCTATTTCATTTTATATACCTTTTGTCAAACATTTACTATTAATCAAAACATTTTAGTTTTTGCAGCATTCAATATACAATTGATTGAGATACTTACAATTTGATTCCTCTCAAGTTTACTTGTCACCTTGAGAGATTCCACAAGTTTTATATTCAGTTATTTGCTATAAAAAGCCTTTGAATTGATAGATTTGGTTAAGGTACATGCCTACCAGCCTTGGCTTTGTAGAGCTAGAATTGTAGAAGTTCAAACCTCCATTTGGTTGAACTTTTTAGTTGGAAAAAAATAATTGGGTTTCCCAACATTGGATTGGAAAGTCCATAGGAAATCCAAACCATCATTTTTGGGCACCAAAACATCCCAATCTTATCATTATACACCTCCTCCAACAGTTGGCATGACCTCTATAGGATTTTCAACCACACAATTGGGAGGTGGACAATCTTTTAGACCATAGTTCATGCCTCACAATGCTCCTGATTTGGCCCAATAATTCAATGATCTCAAAATTCTTGTGCACAAATTATAAGATGGAGGAAAGAAGGAATTCTCCTTTGAAGATATATGTCCTTATCCATTCGACAAATAATTAACAATGTAACCATTTCCTCCAAAATTTGTGATCCCTAAGTTTGAGAAATACAAAAGGGATTCATGCCCACTGCAACATCTCAAATAATTCTACATCGCATTCCAAGAGGTTTTCTACAATGAAAATTACCTAAAATGACTCTTTATTAGGAGTCTTGGTGGTCCCACTTTAGAGTGGTTCATGGATGGTGTAGGAGCACCTAGGCAATCCTCAAAGCCCTAGTGTTTTGGCTTGTAACTAACCTTATTCAAGTTAGGGTGTGTTTTTATTAAGGCCTTATAAGGTCATGTTGTGTGTGTGACTAGGTGAATTAGTGTTAGTGCTAAGTTCACTATTAGTCTTTGTTAGTTGCTTTTAGTAGTTTAGTCCTAGTTTGGTCTAAAGTTGGGAAATGGGTTATAATTATGTCATAGACCCATTTTGGGTGAAAAATATTCTTCATGAGTCATTAATGAGGTTATTTCATTGAAATAAATGGGTTAGAGGCCCTATTTTTTAGTTTGTATCATAAATGCAAAAGATGCCAAAAAGTTGTCATGACAACATTTGCAACTTTTTGCAAATGTTGCATGCAACTCGACAACATTGGATACCCTCTTTTCTAGTGGGAAATGAATGATAATGGAATAAAATGGTGGAGATGGTATATTTAGACAATCTATGGCTCATTTCCTGAGGTAGAGTGAATGTATGCAATTTTTGGAGAGCAAGAAATCAAGTTTTTCTGAAAACAACACAATCGACTACTTTGCAAGTTTATGGTGTTTTAATGAATTGAAACATAAGATAAAACAATGGATTAATGTATTAGGGATATTTATAAGATATTTTAATTTAGAGTGTTTGTAATTTTTAGTTTATTTGTTAACTTTAGGAAAATATCTTCAAACTAGGTAGTCTACTGGTGTAAATCAGGGTAATTTTGGTTTTATGGCTCCCCCATGAAATTTAACCGTGGGAAACACCTAAGGTTTTATGAATGTCTTAGGGGAGCCTATATAAAGTGTATATATTCAATTAGGAGGTTAGGTGAAACATTTTTCTATTTATAAAGTCATGCCCTAGGCGATTTAGGACAACCCGACTAGGTGAGTGACATGTAAAAGCCTATATGCAGAGACAAGGGTGTGTATGGGAGAACTGAACCAAGTGTGGTATTATTGTTTTTAGTGTCTCATAGGTCCCTAGTGTCAACCTTAGAGCCCAACCAATCCATTTGGATTGAGTTTTGCATAGAAATTAGTAGAGAGCTAGTGAGGAGCCAAAATAGGCCTAATAGTCCTACATTTTAGGACAGAGGTGCACAGAAAGATTGGGAACCCTAGACCTTAGAAATGTTTTAGGTTTCCAAAAAAGGTATCTGAATCCTAAATTGGTTTTAGGGGTTGTGTGGAATTTTTTAGAGAAAATCTTTAAAAACTCACTGGATAGGGTTGATTGGTGTTTTAGGCCTAATAGGACAAATTGGGTGTGAATTTGAAACTCGACTAACTTGGGGTTGAAGAATTATGGGATTTATTTGAGTAGATGAAGAATGAAAATTATAAGTGTGTACAAGACCCTTTTAGCATGGGAGGTGTTTGTATGAAAATTTTAGCTTTGGGATTCTTCAAGGCCAATGAAAGCATTGAGACAAAACTGAGATAGTTGTCCCTCAAGGTGAACCACAATTGTTGTGACTCTTAGAGAAGAGTTAAGAGAAGTCTTGGAATCAATGTCTATTGACTAGGGTGGTCCTATAGTGAATATTAGGATCCTAATTGGACTAGGACAAGAAAGGTTATGTCTACTAAATTGTGAAGCACACCTTGGGGTTATTTCTATCAATGACCCTCCCTCATAGCTCTATATCTACATTATCCAATCTCACAAAAAAATATGTTGGAAAATATTCCTACAACATTGAACATCAAGCATCATTGAGTGACTTATTTAATACCAATCAAAGTAATGGGGAAACCTTTTCCATCTTTTTACAATAATGGAGATACATTGTGAATCACATGCATTGGAAGATACCTGACAATCATTTGATCGATATATTTACTAAAAATTTAGTATTCAAAATGTCATTCTGAGTGAAAATGGCTTCTCTTGATACTTTTGAGGCTCTTGTTAAAAAGGGGAAAATATTGAAGATGGAATTTTTCAAAAAGGTGCCATTAAAAAGTATACCCCATCCTCTAACAATGGAAAACCAAAGTTTTGGAGTAAGAATAAAGGAGTTGTCAATGATGGAGTGACAGATACAAAACATGTCCAAAATATGTAAGCATCTAATCAAAACAATAAGAACAATCACAACAAAAATAAAAATCAGAATAATTCATCACAACAACAATCTCACCAACAACCTCACAATCATTCCTACTTATTTCCTCAAAATAATAACAACAACAACAGTAACAATAATACCAGACAACACTGGCAATTCAGTTCTCTCAAAAAATCATTAGATGTGGTCTTTTGATGATTAGTGGATTAAGGCATGATGGTATATCCTAACACTCAAGCATTTGACATGAATCAACCCAAGCCTGCTTGGTATAAAGACAATGAATACTCTGATTATCATCACATTACGGGAAACAACACCAAGAAATGCATGAAATTGAGACACTTTTTTCAAGACCTCATAGACGATGGAAAAATTAAGGTTGAAGGACAAAACCCATCATCATCAAACACAAAATAGAAAGGCTACAGTGAAACATTTCCTAAACAAAATCAAATAATTCATCCAACACTATTCCTTATGACTATTCCACAAACACCATCACATGAAATGATCCCACATGTGGAAGTTTAGAAAAAAAATGATATCTTTGGTTTTGATGCTCTTTGTGGATGTATTGATGAATATGAAAATCATGTGAACACCCTAACACTTAATGGTTCCATTTGCAATGCTACTACCCGAAGACGAAGAGATACTATCCAGGCTACCAATAATCCATCAAATTATGCAAATCCACCAGCAACACCATTCATATCTAATCGGCTTGCTTCAGACTATGATTTGTTGGCCTAGTTAGGAAAGACACCTGCACATACATCTATCCTCAAGATTCTTTGTACATCTCCCATCCACAAGGAAGTTCTTGAAAATGACCTTAATGAGTCTCGTGTCCCTGAAAACATTAATGCATCTCAATTCTAAGCTATGATAAAAAAATTCGCTGCACAAGAACATTTGGTCTTTATTGAAAAAGATTTTTGTGGCCCAAACCTCCATCATAATAAATCCCTTCATATTAAAGCCAAGATCCATTCCACTAAAATCAAACAGGTCCTTATATATGGTGGATATGGTCTCAATTTATGTACATTAAAAATGATCAGAAACATTTCTCTTTCTGAAGACCTTGATGTAAATAAAAGAACCACAATAAAATCCTATGATGATAGAGAAAGGGAGAGAAAAGGTTTTATAACACTCCCTTTGTAAGTGGGGTCAACCCTGATTGAACTCATATTTCATGTGCTTGATCTTGAATTTCCATATAATATCTTATTGGGATGACCATGGATACACATTATTAAAGGTGTACCTTCTACATATCATCAATGTTTAAAGTTCCCACATCATGGTAGAGAAATCACTATCCCTGGAGATCTTGAGCCCTTTCAGTATTGTAAGAGATTGAAAGGTAGACAGTCAAATTATTGTCCTCTAAATGAATTTTATTGACCTATTGAAAAGGAGAATCCTATCCTACCTAAGAGTACTGAAGAGACATCCAAAAAACCCCTAGACCATTCCAAAGGAAAAGAGAAATCTGTTGAAGACAAGACCCCTAGGACTGAGATGAAAACACCATTCATAAATCAAGGCCTAGGAGAATATAAGTTTGAAAGTGCTATGTGCAATGGAAAAATCCCCCTATCTCCAAAATCTTATGGAAAACTGTCACAGTTGACTCCCTCAGGAAGCAAAGGTATCATGAAATGCAAAAATACTACTTTTGAACATTGGGGATCCTTATCTGATGAATACATAGAATCCAATGTCTTAGATTGGATTTACAAAGAATAAGAAGAAGAAGAGAAACATATAACCTTCCCTAAGGACAAGTATATCAAAGCCACTCCCATTGTTGAAAGCAAGAGATATATTGGTACTGGTCTTGGAGTAAAATAAATGGGAAGAAGAACACTCATTATAGAAAAAGGCTATCCACGTGGTAAAGGATTGGGATCTTTAGAACCTAAGACAAGATTTTCTAAGGACTATTGTTTAGTCAAATCTGATTCAAACACTGAAGAGGAATTATTTGAAGTGCCTTTCCAATATATTGAAGAAAACCTTGATAGCTATTCCCTTGTCCTTACCATCACTGAAGAAGACCTTTCGTCCCTTATCCTTCATCTCAAAAATCCTAACCTAATTGGTTGAAATCAGAAAGATTCACTACCATCCTTAGATGCATGTGATTTAGATGAGGTGGTGTTAGCCCTCTTTGGACCTAAGAATATTCGAGAATATGAGCATAAGATCCACTATAACAAGAAATCCTACTTTGGTAGCCAGGTCAACACTCTTAGTCACAAAAGTGAAAAAGAAAGAAAAATAAATAAAGAAAAAAAAATCCCCTGGTGAAAACCTCTTGTAGGCACCTTCAGATGACAAAAGGATCAACATAAGACAGTATTCACAACTCCTTGGGGTATGTCCTGTTATCAGGTCATGCCCTTTAGCCTTAAGAATGTAGGATCAACCTATCTATGAAAAATGACCACCATCTTCCATGATCTCCTGCATGTCATTATGAAATACTATGTAGATGACCTTTTGTGAAAATCAAAGACATGAGATTTACACATTCCTATTCTCACTATAATCTTTGAACAATTGGAAAAATATAAGCTTCGGCTAAACCTAAGAAGTGTGTCTTTGGAGTTCAATCTAGAAAGTTATTGGGCTACATTGTGTCACAAAGGGGTATAGAAGTTAATCCTAAGAAAGTGAAAGCCATTTTAGAGATGTCACCCCAAAGAAAATGAAACAACTGCATATTCTACAAGGAAAGATTTAGTCTATCACGAGATTCATGTAATAATTGGCTGATAAAGTACATCCTTTTTCTCACTTGCTGTGCAAGAATATCAATTTCCAATGGGATTGCCTATGTCAAACAAAATTTGACCATTTGAAAGGATATCTAGCTAATCCCTAGTCCAAGTGCTACCTTTTTTAGGCCAACCTCTGATCTTATACATATCAGCTACCGAGGTTGCACTGGGTGCACTTTTAGCATAGTTTGATGACACTGGGAAAGAGCGAGCCATCTATTATCTCAACAAAACACTAGTGGGTTATGAACTGAATTACTCACCTATTGAAAAGGCTTGTTTGGCCATTGTCTTCTATACATAGAAGCTATGCCACTACATGCTTAATCACAATATTCAACTTGTTTCCAAGATTGATCCACTCAAATATCTGCTGTCAAAAGCCACTCTTACTGTACAACCTACTAAATGGGTCATGATTCTTAGTGAATTTGACATTGTATATATGGATTGGAAAGCTATAAAGGGACAAGTAATTAGAGGCTAGTTGGATGAAGCACCTATTCAAGGGGATCATCCAATAATTATAGATTTTCCACATGAATTTTTTCTCAATATTACTCCAACTGTCCCATGGAAAATCTATTTTGATAAATCTTTTACATAGAAGGGATTGAGGGTAGGTATCTTGTTCATCACACCTTAAGGGGATCTCATCGCTAAATCCTACAAGGTGCAATTTCTTTATACAAATAATATTTTAGAACATGAGGCCCTTGTGATAGGACTTCACCAAGCTATTCAATGAAATATATTCAGTCTACTAGTTCATGGTGACTCCTAGTTGGTTATCAAGCAAGTCTTGGATGAGTATCAAATAAAGGATGATAAGTTACTTCCCTACTGTCACATGATTGAGGACCTAAAAAAAAATTTCACATAACTAAAATTATAGAAAATTTCAAGGAAAAACAACAAAGTAGATGATACCATGGAATCCATTGGGTCTTTGATATCAATGCCTGAACACAGTTTGTGGAATGAGTTTCTTGTTGAGAATCTTATGGTCCCTTCCTATGACCAACCAAACACTGAGATGGTATGTGAAATTGCTGATGCTAATTCCCCATGGTATTATAAAATACATTCCAATCTTAAAGACAAAACTACCCCTCTTACTCTCACACCAAACCAATGTAAAACCTTCATTCGCCGCACTTCACATTACACAATCCTTGGAGATACCCTATTTCGAAAGCACTTTGATGGAACTCTTCTAAGGTGTCTCAATTCAGAGGATGAAAAAAATCCTTAGATGAGGTACATCAAGGGATCTATGCAGCGCATTCTACTAGGCTCACTTTGGCTAAGAAACTGTTATGCACATGATACTATTAGCCTACTATGGAACAAGATGCCTACCATTATGTGAAGAAGTGTGCACCTTGTCAGCAACATTGAAATTTGATACACACTCCCTCATAATCCCTTCAACCTACCATCACCCCTTGGCCTTTTTCCCATTGGGGAATTGACCTCATTGGCCAGATATTTCCAAATTCTTCTAACAACCACAAATACATCCTTGCTACCACACAGTACTTTACAAAATGGGTCAAAGTTTTCCCTCTTACTTACACCATTGGAAAATAGATCTCAAAGCTTATTTTAAACTACCTTATCTATTGCTATGGCATCTCCCAAGATATTATCACTGACAATGAGACCCCCTTTAAGAACAAATATTTCCCAGAGATATGTAATAAATTCAACATTACCCAACATTGCTCCTCCAAATACATCACCTAGGAAATAGTAAAGCAGAGGCTACAAATAAAACCATCTTGAAAATCCTCAAAAATATGATCGATGATGCTGGTCATGATTGGTACCTTCACCTGAATCCCACCCTCTAGCCATATTTCACTTCCATTCGTACCCCCACTAGAGCCACTCCATTTTTTCTTGTGTATGGTACTGAGGCTATTATCCCCATCAAAATTAAGCTCCCTTCCCTCAAAATCTCCTTGAAGAATCTGATGTCAGAAGAAGAATCCCGAGTGGCTCACTTGCAAGAGCATGCACTCCTTGATGAGAGATGCCTCAATGCCCTCAACCATTTCTTTGTGTATTAAAATCACATGTGTTTACAGTTCAACAAGAAGATCAAGCCTCGTGAGTTTGAAGTTTGTGATCTTGTCCTGCAACACAACATGAATAATCTCTAGAGCCGTAAAAAAGAAAGAAAAATTTGAGCCTAACTGGTTGGGACCATTTGTGGTTACCCCTAAATTTATATCTGACACCTATAATTTTGCAACACCAGAGGGAGATCTTATCCCTGATCCTGTAAATATTCTACATCTCAAGTGCTTCTATGCATAGTTCATCAGCAGTCCTTTGTACAATAGAAAATCAACAAACAATAGTCGAAAAACAATATAAAATTGTCTTGAAAAAATCTAAAATGCAGAAAAAGTCTTGAAAAAAGTATTATCTTGGTGAAAACCTATAAAATAGGCAGTTTGATAATATATTTAAAAAGGAACAAAAAATATAAAAAATAAAAAAAAGTCAAAAGAAAGAGAAGTAAATTCATCTATTTGTGAAAACCACTTCGGTGCCACAATAGATAAGTATCATGGTGAAAACCTATTCTAGGTGCTATACATAGTTAGATCCATCATCTATCTACACCATCTCACACTATCCACCCCCCTTTCCATAATAAAACCTTATACTACCCATATATGTGCCAGGTTCTATCCTTGTCCTACATTTCATCGCAATCTTCGCCACCACTTTCGCCATCCACCTTTGTCCTAAAGATTTTTTCACACTGATCTTTTTCCCAGACATAGTTACGACAAGTTTTCTCACAAATAAACTATCAGCCTAATTTTTCTAGCTATTATTCCTTTCACCAGCTATTGCCAGTGAATTTCCAAGTCAACATGCATCAATATTTCCCCATTAGGATGTTTCCTTCCGGCGTTGGCTCATCACTTTTCCATCATCCAATCTCATTCATGGAAGGAACTTTGGACTGAATGACTACTTGGTCATGATACCTTTTTTATATTTTATCTTTGTATTTCAATATAGCCTTCTCATGCTTGCCTCGATCTTTCATATCTTGGTATAGCTTGGCTTGTGTCTATTAGAATATGTTTTGTTTGCAGTATGATATGTTTTTGGATAGTTTTAGTGCATTTTTGTTCAACACACAGTTATGATTATGCATACCTCACTACGAGAAGGATTTGTACACATACTACCAAATCCTTCAACAAGATTTAGGTGTGCTAAATCTCCCCACGAGTGTGAGCGCATTGGTACCATTCTGACTGAAATACTACATCTATGATCATGAATCTATCTCTTTGTCCGAGAGTCTAGTCCACGCAAAGGAACAATGTCACGTGTATTTTCTAACACATAGTGCATACTTCCTTCTCCAATATTAAACTAGGGTGTGCTCTCCAAAATAAGCAAAATATAATCCTATGAAAATCATGCAGATAGGTTTCTTTTTAGTTAGGTCATGTTGCATTTTACTCTTGGCAAGATTCCTGTTTATTACCCCCTCCTATGCTAGCTAAATGATCCTATCACTTCATGGTTGAGACACATCAAAACACTATTATAGTTTAAGCCCTCACTAGTTGCATTCTTCATTATGCTATATTAACGCTTCATTAGTTGCATTCACTTAGATTAATCATTATGTTATTGTGTTATTATATTACTGATGAGCTTAAGTATTGACTTCAAATTTGATGTAATGTTATCACATAATAATATTCATTTGCATACATTTTAGGTTCATTATCCATTTATTATCCATAAAATTAAACATTATTTATACATTTCCTTAAATTAATCATTCAAAATCTATTTCTATTAAGCATTACATGTACATCATCTATAAACCATCATAAATATCCATAAACATAATAAAACATCACACACATCCTGCATCACATTTGTCTATCATAAAATCATCATATACATATAAGAATTAAAAATTCACACACAAACCACATAGAACCATCAACATGTGTATATATATATATATCAAGTGTCCATATACATGTATGCACATATGTACCAAAAATACCTCTATACATCCAAAACTCAAAACTGCAAAAATGTGTGTCCCTGTGATTAGGTATCTCATGAGGTTGGCTAGGAAGGTCCCTCGTCTCCCCCATCTCACCTGCGAGGGAGCGGTGGAATCCCCACTGATCCTTATGATGCTCTACTTATGCTCTGTGCCAATGATCGCTCAATATATGCAAGATCTCGCTGGTCCTCAGGGACTACACCAAAATATAGGCCCATATAATATGCTGCCTCTCTACCTCTCCTCCATGCCTCCCTCTGTGCTGCAAACACATCTACCATCACCTGCTTGACCCCTCATGCTATGTCTTCCTACTGAGCTATCTCTCACTCACTCCTATATATCTTGGCCCACCTTCATGCCTCATCTCCCTATGCTGTTAGGCTGTCCACCTGCTTAGTCAAACTCTAAATGCCTCCCTACAACTATAATCACAACACATATAACTATTGTTGTACCTGTGCTACCTGCTACTTCCCTACTATGGCGCATGTATGAGTCTTAATGATTGTGAACTCACCTGCATCAACTTAGGAATGTAGCATATCTAATTCACCCTGGGCATTATCTGCACATGTTGTCTCTAGTGTCAACAATCCCTAAACCCTAGCTAGCTCAGTCTGTACACTGTCCTCTAATACCTGGGATTTATCCAAGAGTCCCTGTACCCTCTTGAGTTCTATTTGTAGGCTATCCTACTCTGTGACTACTGTATCATGCACCTCTTATGCTAAATATCTTGGTGGTGGCCCCTGTACCTTTAGTGGCCCCTATCCTTATAATGGTACTTGTGGAACCTATCCCAAACCCTATGCATGTGGTGGTACAATTGGTGAGGCTCTATCAATGGGTATTTTTACCTTCCCCCACTGTCTCTGTACCACCAATCTTAGCTATCCTCCCTAACCTCCTTTGTCTCCTTTGTCATCCCCTATCATCCCCTCTATCATCCCCATATACTTTGGCCTCATCTTTCCCTCCTGTAGGCTGCTCATCTACCTGAATGACCCCTAGAATTTTTGATCTGATCGGCCTATGTATGGACCACCACTGAGCATATGCATGTGTCACTCTTGCAGCTTAGACCAAATCTTGTCTTTCCTACCATGAAATCGCCACCATACCTAACCAGGATGCTCTCACACCCCTCAAGTTTTCCCCAATACCCCATAAGCTCCCCACCTCCCACATCACCAATAGATGCAAAAATTTATCTGGCACTACATCATGTACCCAACCAAGCTGTCTAAGTACTCGAGACAACATGTATCATGCAATCATATATACAGTCCACCTGACCAACCAACAATCTATCCATATGTATCTCAGGACATATGTGTCCAACCATCCATCCTCTGTATAATCCTGCTACTGTGGGACCTGATGGTCCCATGCCTCACATCCTCCATACAGTGTCCAGTCAATACCCTACATCTCATCCAAGGTACGCCTCCAGTGATCAACAAATTTTATCGACTCATACAAGAGGGTGGCCAATATCTGCAAGCATACAACTCATATGCCTCGTGTGTCTCATGGAGCCTAATGGGGCGTATCAAAGTGATATGCTCCAATGCCCACACCAGAAGTAATGTAACCCTTGCACCTGAAGTCCTACCTCTCTAATAGGCGCACATGTACAAATAATAATAAAGCTAGCACAAGATGGTATATACCCAATAATACAGCTCACCCCTTTTCTGTAACATGGCACTCAGTACCCATGCCCATCCCAATGGAAATCCATGCCCTCCATGATATGGCATCAATCATCCTCCAATCAATCTGGCTAAATACATTGCCACCATCACAATTGTGGTCGCATTGCCATCACCACTCTCCAAGGTAACCACTACATAGATGTCAAAATCTGATCACATGACCGCCCAAAGGTTGCCTCTACATAAGGCTCAGGACCCTCCTGTATGCACTCTAGTATCAAGCCACAAATGGGAATCTGATATATACGCCAGACATCTAGGAGTGTGATGGTTGCCTCCTCCGTCAAGAAATGGAAGCTCAAGGTAGTACTATGCCACCTCTCATTCAACACAAACATGAGCACATTATGTGCTCTCAACCACGACCATAGATGCATGTGCTCTAATCCACACAAAGCCACTAATCCCCACTTTTCCATAGTTAGCCTGTCTGATAGCTTCATCATCTCTGGCCAACTCATGACCAAAATGGTGCTACAACTTCCTCCATCTAGAAATTAATGCATGTTATTTGTTTTCTCACATCTAGGGCATCATTTCCCTCCTACCTTCTTGTTTTACCTTCCCACCATCTTCATCTTGCATCTTTTAGGTCAATTAACAAAGACACTGATTAACCTATGCAGACGATGATCAACGTATACATCGTTTGATGAAGATGTTGATCCATGATCAACGTCTCCGGTGCCTACCCATGGTCAACCTGATTGACTAATTTCTGTGCATATGACCATTTGTAAGTCATCGTCTGCACCCCTCCCCCTTGTCCTTACAGATGATAATTGACAATTATTGTCTACATCGACAATAATCTGGCAATTGTCATCTGCAAAGATGACAATCATCATTTTGTCATCTCCATAGATGATGATTGGCCGATCGTCATTTGCACAGATGATGATCCGTCGATCATCGTCTCTGCCATGTTAACCCTTTCCCCACATAAATTCTATTTAAAGGCATTAAATGTGAAATTACTAGTAAGGAACTGGTTATGGTTTTTGGATTTATCTATGGTCCTACGTCGGTCAGTCGGTGGTGTGTTTGGACATGCTCTCTTGTCTGCATACACTCTTAGGGATCCACCATTTCTCTCTCTGCTCTATCTTTTTTCTTTTTGTGAATGAAATGACATTTCCTAAGGCCACCGTGGACTATTTATGGGCCCCTTAGGACCCATTTTCCATCTTGGACCCTGCTTTTCACCCCATTTTTTTGAATCGCCTCCTATGTCATGCAATTTCTCATTTTTTCTTCTCTTCCACCTTTTTTTGAGAAAATTTTACAAACAAATAATGTTTTTTCCATTATTTTCTTGAGGGGGCACCTTTCTTTACCATAATCTCCTTTAGAATTTTTTGTTCTCTCTGGTGAATCTAGTTTTCTTTTCTTTGACACAACGTCAGTCTCGACGCCACATCAAAGAGGGGAAAAATGTAGATGCCTAAAATCATCCCTTGAAATTATAATTATTTAATTATATTTGTTATATTTTCCTACCTATTTAATTAAATTAGGTTAACTATCTATAGTATTTAGATTTAATTTAAATACATCCCCCTTAAAGTCAGGTAGATCACTATAAGAGGAAGGGTAGGTAAGATAATTAATGGAGCAAAAATGACATGATTTCTCTTATGAGAAGATTCTAGGACCCGACCTTGAGGCCACTTAAGTCTGGACAATTCTGGATCCTTTGGCTTTCCTTTAGTTTAACTTGGATATGGCCAGAGGCAACTTAATTAGCTTCACATTTTGAGAAAACATAAAACTCTACAATTATTTCCACGATTTCCAACTCCACAACTTTCCAAGCAATAAAGAATGGGCTCCTTTACAGTCACTTCGTAAGTCATGCAATTCCTCTTTTCTTCTCTTTCGTCTTTTTTTGAGAAAATTTTAGAAAAAATTAATTTTTCCCATTATTTTTTTGAGGGGGCACCCTTCTTTATCGTCATCGCCTTTAGAAATTTATGTTCTCTCTGGGGCATCTAGTTTTCTTTTCTTTGGAACAACGTCATTCTCAATTCCACATCAAAGAGGGGCAAATTGTAGACACCTAAAATTGTCCCTTGACATTATAATTATTTATTTGTTATATTCTCCTACCTATTTAATTAAATTTATTTAATTAAATTAGGTTCATTGTCTATAGTATTTATTTTTAATTTAAATACTTTCCCCTTAAAGTGTATTAAATTTTATTTAATACCCCTACCCATAAAAATCCCCTTTAAATAAATTTTAATTTATTTATTCCCTTCATATGCTAATATTCTTCTAAACCTAGATTAATTTAATTTAGATTTGGATTAATCCCAAATCTAGGCCTAGATCCTACCCTACCTCACATCACTCTCACCAAATAGACTTTGTTTCTAATTAACTAAGGTTAATTAGGCTAATTTTAGGATTCCTACACTCATTAGTCCTAATTATTTGCTCACACATGTGTGAGCAAATTTTCAAAATTTGTCTTTTCAAAGAATTCTAATTCTGGCCCAAACAAGGCTTCTTACAACCTTGATGCCAGCTTCTTACACTTTCTAAAAGTTTTCATTAGACCAAATCCATGACTTTTCTTACACATCCATGATGAATCTCTTACATGTGTACTTGAAGTACACATTGACCCATCACATCTCAAGTTTCTCACACATGTGTGAGCAAACTCTTCCTCTTGCATGACTTATGTGTCCTTCATGTCGCACATGTGTGGATTCCACATGTGATCCACCTCACCCTAGTCCTCCAAAATCCTATAAATAAGAGCCTTGTCAAGAGTAAATCACCCATTCACTTTGCATTAGAGTTATTATGTTAGTCTTCATCTAGAAATGCTTGTACATATGGAGTTTTTATGCTAACTTGTTTGGTAGTTGTTTGCATTCATTATGGTAGTTGAATCTCATTCTTAGTTTATAGATTTCATTCAATATTAGATCTTAGTGTTCATCTACTTCCATATCCATCTCATTGAATTCTTGAGACTAGTTCTTCATAACTAGATCTTGAGTTATTCAACTCCATTGCATGTGGTTTGCATTTAATTTTGCATTCATCTCTTTAATCATTTGTGAGATTTATATTTAATGTTGGGAGAGCACACCCACAACCCTCTTTAAGAGCAAATCAACAAGGTTTGCGTGCCCTTGTTTGTCTCATTAGAGGTTATGATGGAAGCTTTGTTTTGAGTGTGTTTTTGATATGCTAATGTAGATTAAATAATTTGTATATCTAACATTTGTATGTTTGAGCATGCTCCCAACAAGTAGGTTTTCATCATATACACCTCCATTTTTATTCATGCCCAAATATTAGATGGAAGGAAAGTGAACGAAACATTTCTACTTCTCATTATCTTTTAGCAGGTTACAAAAAAAAGTTTCCAAGATGCAAATACCCGCAAATGAAGCAGGTCCGCGAGAAGATAGCTCAAGAAATTGCATAGGAAAACCCTCAAAACCCTTAGACTTCCCCATGGTTGGTGACTCCAATAAGATCACAACGAAAAAATGATAAAATGAAATGAGCTTCAAATTAGGGTTTGAAGGCCCTAATACCTCCATAGGTTAGAAGAGTTTTTGCCTAAGTGATTTTTGATGGGATATATTAGACAAATGCCCCAAGAATTTATGTAATTAAATTTATCAAAAAATTTCCTTTTCTTTTTACATTTAATTTATATTTATTAAATAGTCACTTTATACTATTTAATAAATATAAATTAAATATAATATATATATATATTATTTTTTATTGCATCATTTCATTAAAGATTTAATATTTTTTAAATTGTATCACTTAACATTTTATTAAATATTAAATATATTAAATATAATAATTAATATATAACACGTTCAAAAAATATTTTTGCGTGATACTTAATTGTGATTAATAATAGCAAAGTGTTGATTTATAAAATACTTAGTTATTAAATATTTCTTTTCAATTGCAAAAATAAAGAGTAGTGGAGGAGTTTTGTTTTCCATGAGAGAAGGGAATCTTTTTGAACTTGGAGTTCTATTTTTGGACAAAGGGGGGTTTTTATTTTCTACATGAGTTGAGGGGCAATTTTTGAGGAGTTTGGGGCAGTTTGACTGCACTTGATACTTCACATGATAAAAGCATGTTTGAGGGTATTTTCATGCAGTTTTCATGAGTTATACCTTCCTTTATGCATGATTTCATTTGCGATCCAAGTTTGAGCTCTATTTTTATATTTTAAGAGGCAATTTAGTTGAGTTGTAGTTGAGTTCCAACTCATTTTTGGGCTTGACCTTTGTATAAGGTTTAGGTTTTTTCCCTAGTTCTTTCTTTTTGCTTGTTCTTGAATCTTGCAATTTCAGGCATATTGTATTGCGACTCACATATTTTTGAGACTTGTAGCAACATATTTTACTTTAGTTTTGAATATAGTACACATTGGTCCTTGTCATTTTAGTGTGTATTTAATGTTGAGTTGTGGATTTGATTCAATTTTTGTGGTTTGGAAAGCCCTCTTATTAATATTATTTAGGTATTCAACTTTGATACATGGTATTTTCATTATTTCAGCTTACATATTGTGTTGTTGGGGTTTCAGTGATTCAAATTATGGAAATTATCTTCCCTTTTTAAAAAGTTGTTACATAATCTTTATTCAATCTGTTAAGGAGTTTTGAGAATACATATTTGATGCATCACTCATTTACAGATAGTCTTCATTTTAACATATCTTTCTATCCCTTTTCCTGAAAAGAGAGAGTTATAGGTGATCATAAGGGAAGTTGGCCCATAATATGAAGATTGATTTTCATGATAGGAATACCCATAATCCTGAAAATGTTTCAATGGTTCATGGGATTACCGAGTTTCATACTTAAGCATTTCAGCTACAATCCTTTGTGACAACGGTTTTGGGCACCCCTAGTGGGACTCTGAACTACTTCTCATTTAAAAGATCTCCATTTGAATTGTTATTTTGGTATGAACAACAATGTTTCATCCTTTAAGAGGTAAATACAATTATACCTGTCGAATCTAGTTCTTTGGTTTTCAGTAGACACAATAATTGCAACATATGATAAAGGTTCATACTCGCCAAAGTAAGGACAAATTTTAATACCAAGAGCTTCAACCAACAAGAAGGGGAGGTAGGGAAGTAAGAAGGGTAGCTATATTTCCTAATTATTTAGGAAGAACAACTCTTCGTAATAAAAATCCTATTATAACATCTTTTGAAAACCCTCTTTTTGCAATTTTTGAGGATCTTGCTGATCAAGTACCTAAAGAGTTCTCATTTGCTAGAAGTTTTGGTGTTCCTAGCACTTCTAGTTCATAATTACCAGCAGTAAGTACTTAGTTACCAGTAGCTGTAAGCCTTTTAATAATAATTGATCCAGTACAACTAGCTGTTGCAAACCCAATTTTACAAGTTCCAACTCTAATGGCTAGGAATCGACCTTTTGTGGCTTTTGATTTGGGGAGTCCTTTATATATTTCCCAACATCATGATATCTCGGGAGAAACCCTAAAGAGTCTTCTATTTTTAACCAGTGAAAACCATGTTTCAACTATTGAGCACATCCAACATGTGGCTTCTTTATGTGGTTTGCATCAGGTAATTCATCAAGATGTCGCATTAAAGCTTTTGACAACCTCTTTCAAGGGAAAAGCCCTATAATGGTTTGGGGAGTTACCTAGTAATTAAATTTCTAAATAGGATGAATTAGGAGAATAATTAAATCGACAGTTTGGGGATAAATTTGATCATCTATCTTTCGTTAATACATTAACCACTATTAAGAGGGATTAAAATGATCAAATTTCAAAGTTTAATTACTGGTTTAAGAAGACATGAAATCAAATTCCAGCTTCAATAAAACCCTCTAACAATAATGCATTCTCCTTTTATCTTAAGGCATTAAATAGTGACATATCAGTGCATATTCAGTCAATGGGGGTCATTCTTTGCGATTTGTATTTAAAATTGTAATAAGGGATAAAAATAGCTCGATTCAAGCTATTAAAATAGACCCTAGGCATCCAATGCTTATTTTTGTTGATATACAACCAATTGTACCTATAATTCCATCAAGTGTGGCTACTATACCTAGATTTCCAATCTTTAACAACCAAGTTGTAGACCAAGGGGTGCTTGCCTCAGTTCAATTAGAAGAGTTTAAGGATATGAAGTAACACAATGATAGATTGGTGAAAATTGTGCATAATTTAGGCAATAAGGTGGTGAATCTTAAGAAGCAAAATCAAGGAAATAGGCCTTACCAAGTGCCTTATCAACCAAATAGGTCAAGTTTTTAATCCAAAATCACATGCATGGAAGAAATTTCAACCAAAGAGTAGGTCAAGCATATAATTCAAATATTCCAAGTTCATTAAGGGAGCTTGCAACTGCTCAAAATAAGTTGGCACAAGATCAGGAATAGTGTTATACTTGCAACCAAAAACATTTATGGAATGAATTTCCATAAGCTTTGCATGATAAAATCTATTATCTTCAAAGTACCACACCAACACAAGTAGATTCATCACAAGAATCTCAAGACCATCATGATCAAAGTATACTTAAGGTTTCTGTGATGAATCACTTGGAAGGTGAGGAAGTTTGTGTTGCTAATTTTTAGCAAGGAAAAAATTAGAATAATGAACCTATTACAATAGGTACTAGGTCAAAAAGAGGGCCATTGATGTAGATCAACAAGCTAATAAATATAAAAAACAAGCCGGGAAAGAGCAAAAACAAGGATTTTTTGGTGTACAAGGTCAAGTTTCAACACCACAAGAACAAAGTATTCAAATTCTTCAAAGGCGACAACCACTGCCATCAAATGAACATCATAAAGCACAAGTAAAACCTTTAAAAAATTAGATAGATGTTATTTTTCATAAGGGACAGAAAAAGGTTAGCTTTTCTTCATTTAATATTGTTGATCAAATGAGAAAAACTACAAGTAGCATGTAAATGTTGAAGGCATTACAATTACCAGGACAAAAGGAGAATATGATTAAGGCTATAGCTGAAGTTTCAGTGACACATCAACAAACATATTAAAACCCAAAGTATTTCTTGCTAGTGAATCTCAGACCAAAGGTGAGCAACATAAACCAAATGTAAAACCACTACCATTTTATGTTACACTTATCATTGGTGACTTTTTGGTTCACAACTGTATGATTAATTTGGGAGCTAGTAGCCAAAAAAACTTGTTGAAAAATTGGGATTAACATATAAGCCCTTACATAAAGGGGTAGTCTAGTTAGATGGTTCAGTTATTAACACCATGGGAGTTATTAAAAATATGAACCTTATCTTATACTCATGTCCCAATTTTTCCATCCCACAAGATATTTATGTTATTGATTTACCACCATTTTTTGTCATTTGTGTTAGCAAAGATTTTATGACAAAAATAGGTGGTTACCTTTCATCTGATTGGTCACACATTTTTTTTGAACAAGGTGTGTTATTAGGGTAACTGTTAAATTAGAAGCACTTGCAAATGATTATATAGAACTATATATTCCTAGTGCTGTAGATACCAATTTTGATGCAAGGAGGGAAGGAAGATGGGGCCTAAGGCTCACCCAAAACCAACCACCTTGCAGATACAATGCAGAATTACACAACAACATAGTGAGAGAAGATAAATGCAAATATCTTTATCATTAATCAATCAAACTCAATACATGCCAGGATGTAAGGCCTTCCTAGTTACAACCATATACATCAGAGTGTATTACAATTTGATCTTCTTACAATAGAGATCTCAGATCTTTAAGATTCTAACATTTTCCTTCTTTCTCTAAGACTTCTTACCAAACTAAGAACATACAAAAGAATATATACAAGAGTCCAACAGAGTAGTCGGTGCTCAAATAAAAAGGTGAGACCCAGATTTAGGTTCACATAGATCCCCAAGATAGATCCCATCTATGAAAATTAAATAAAGAAGTAGGCCACCAACACCAATTCCAAAATAAACCAACTCGGCAAAGCAAAAGCTGAGAAACAAAGCACTCAACAAAAGAAAGCCAAGCAACAAAAACAAGCATGATCGAGAAACTCGGCAAGGATGCCGAGCAACAAAAGCCGAGTGGCAGAGAACAAACTGAACTGAAAGTAAACATATTTTTTGTTGAGCAGGATTACCAAGGACCCAAGATGCTCCTACATCAGACACCTTGGGTTGAAAAGAAATGATTCCCCAAATCATCTGTTAGGTCCAACCTAAAATGAATCCAACTTAGATTGAGAAATCCAAGATGAGTCCTCGATCGGTCTATTTTTCCACTTTACCAGATATTCCATGTACTCCTTTACTCTTGTACTTCTACCAACTCTTTGTTTCAAGATCTTCTCAACTTCCTCTATCTACTTCTTAGGATAATCACTTGGTATTGTCACTTCATCAGGTTCATGATATTCATACAAGTCTAAAATATTGAAAATAGGTGATATATCCATGTCATCAGGTAATTCAACTTCATAATCATTTCCACTATCAAATCTCCTCAGTATTTTACAAGGACCAAATTTCTTCATCTTCAGTTTCCCATATGTTCCAATAGGAAATATTCCTTTCTTCAGATGAACCATCACCGCATCACCAAATTCAAATGTCTTATGTCTTCTTGATCTGTCTGCATCATCTTCGTATTTTTGATTACTTTTCTCCAGCTTCTGCTTTACATCCTTATGCAATGTCATCATAAATTCTGCAAATTCTTCCTCTTTAGCACTTCTTTTCTCTTCACCAACAATGTCTCTCAAATCTGATATACCTCTAGGTTGTGTACCATGAACAATCTCAAAAGGTGTCTTTCCATTACTTCTATTTATTGAACTGTTGTATGCGAATTCTTCTTGTGCCAACATCAAATCCCAATTGCTTGGTGTGTCTCCAACTAAACATCTCAATAGGTTACCCAAACTTTTGTTTCCCACTTCTGTTTGTCCATCGGTCTGTGGATGAAATGTAGAACTAAATTTCAACTCAGTATTCAGCTTCTTCCAAAGTGTTCTCCAAAAATAACTTACAAACTTACTGTCTCTATCAGAGATGATACTCTTTGGTAATCCATGCAAACTGACAATCTCCTTAAGGAAAATATTTTCTATATGAGCTGCATTTGATGTTTTATTACATGGTATAAAATGTGTCATCTTAGAAAATCTATACACAACAACAAATATAGAATCATTACCTCTTGCTATCCTCAGAAGTCCAAGAATAAAATCCATGTTGATATCACTCCAAGGTTTCTCAGGAACTGTAATAGGTGTATACAATCTAGTATTCTGACTCACTCCCTTTGCAATTTGACAGACTCCACAACTTCTCACAAATTTCTGAACATCCTTATACAACTAAGGCTAAAAATACCTCTACTTCAGAAAACTCAATGTTTTATCATTTCCAAAGTGTCCAACCAATCCACTACTATGTTTCTCCTTTATCAGATTAGTTCTCATTGATCCTCTTGATATACATAACTGAATTCCTTTAAAAAACATATGTTCTTGAATGAAATAGTCTTCATACTTACTTGATTTATTTGTATTAGGTGCTCTGCACACTCTCCACTACTCTAAAAAATTAGGATCATTTTCATACAAATTCTTCCTGTCATCAAAGCCAAGAACTTCAATTATCATTTCAGTCAACAAAGATCTTCTTCTACTCAATGCATCAACAACTCTATTAGATACTCCCCTTTTATGCTTAATCACAAATGTAAAGCTTTGCAAATACTCTACCCATTTCATATATCTCTGATTCAACTTATTTTGACTACCCAAATACTGTAAATACTCATGATCAATATGCAACACAAATTCATTTGGCATCAAGTAATGCCTCCATTTCTTCATAGCTTGCACAATAGCATAGAATTATTGATCATAGACATAATATTTCCTCTTTGCATCATTCAACTTTTCACTAAAGAAAGCAACAGGTTTACCTTCTTGAGTCAATACAGCTCCAATTGCACTTCCACTTGCATCACATTCAACTTGAAATACCTTATTGAAATCAGGTAAGGCTAGCACAGGTAATTCAACAACCTTCAACTTCAAAGCTTCAAAAATCTTATCACCTCCATGTGTCCATTTGAACTCTCTTTTGTCTCCTCTCATTGTTTCAGTCATAGCATTACAGATAGAACTGAAATTTCAGATAAACTTCCTGTAAAAACATGCCAATCCATGAAATGATCTTACCTCAGTAACATTCTCAGGTGTAGGAAAACTCAATATAGCTTCAACCTTCTCTGGATCCATCTTCAAACCATCAGATGAATTCACAAAACCCAAATACACAACCTCTTCTTTCATGAAGGAACATTTCTTTAGATTTATCAACAAATTTTCCTCTTTCAACCTCTGCAGCACTTGTCTTATATGCATCAAATGTTCTTCTCTAGTTTTACTGAATATCAGAATATTATCTAGGTATACAATCACACATTTGTTCAAGAATTTCTTCAAAACTTCATTCTTCAATCTCATAAATGTACTTGGTGCATTAGTTAATCCAAAAGGCATATCCAACCACTCATACAAACCTTCTTTTGTCTTGAAAGAAGTCTTCCATTCATCTCCTTCTCTGATTCTGATACGATGATATCCACTTTTCAAATCAATTTTGGTGAAATACTTTGCTCCACTCAAACAATCCATTATGTCATCCATTATTGGTATAGGAAACCTATACTTGACTGTGATGTTGTTTATTGCTTTGGAATCATTGCACATTCTCCATTCTTCATTCTTCTTAGGTGCCAACACATCAGGTATCGCACATGGACTCAAACTTTCTATAATTAAGCCTTTGTTCAACAACTCATGAACTTGTCGATTAAGCTCTTCATTCTCGGTAGGTGTCAAACTATGTGGTGCTTTATTTGGTAAACTAGCTCCAGGAATTAGATCCATACAGTGACTGATATCTCTGATTGCTGGCAAACCATCAGGTACAATATCTGAAATGATTTCTTTGTATTTAGTCAGCAACTTCTCAACTTCTGCAGGTATGTCATCTTCTACATTCTTACTTGGTTTGTTAGGAATCAAAGCATAACAAATATCATCTCTTTTTAGATCTTTAACAAATTGTCTACCTTCCACCAGACAAAATTTCATAGATGTACATAACTCATCAATAGATTCTTCAATCAAAGGTAACAAAATTTGCTTCTTCCCAGCAACCCAAATAGAATACCTATTCAACCTTCCATCATGTATAGCATGTCTATCATATTTCCAAGGTCTACCCAAAAAAATATGACAAAAATCCATTGGCATAATATCACATAACACCTTGTCATAGTATTTTCCAATTTTCAGATTCACAAAACATTGTTCACTTACCATTAATGTGTGCTCATCTTTGATCCATGAGATCTGATAGGGTTTCAGATGCTTCATCCTCTCTAACTGCAACTTTGAGAACATTTCTTCTGATGCTAGATTCTCTGAACTTCTACTATCAACAATGACTTTCCAAACCTTATCTGCAACCCTACATTTGGTTTTGAACAAAGTTTTCCTGACAAGATCTTGCTTATCTTTCTCACTCCATAGTATCCTTCAGATCATGAGATTCTTAGGTTCATTTGATGACTCTTCTTGCACTAATGTATTTCTACTACTGCTACCACCTTTCTTTCTTGCATGTGTACATTCAAAGGATTTGTGTCCTTCTCCACCACAATTGTAACAAGTTACTTGGAACCCTCTTCTGCTATAACCACCTCTGGAGTAGTTACCTCTTCCTCGGTATGATTTTCCACCTTTCCATTCAGTCTTTCCTTTGTCTTGACTAGTGTCTATATTTGACTTGTTTGGTTCAGATCTACTGTTTTCACCATGAGATCTACCTCTTCCTCTAGGGAATCTACCACCTCTACCTCTTTGTCTTTTTTCATATTGTAACACCCCAAAATTGGCACCTAATAATCAATCAATTTTGGTGTATTTTCTCATCTTCGAAGTCCTATTGTACTAGGCAAATTCTTCTCCTAATTGACTTTAATTGACTGAGTTTCAAATCTAGAAAACCCAAATTTGCATAAATCTGACATTACATTTAATTCCTAAATCTGAAATGATTATTAGCTAAAATCCCTATGATTAATTGATTTAATCCTAAAGTCCTAAGTGCTTTTAATTAAATCAAATCCACCCTCTTTGGCTAATATACATAAAAGGAATTGAAAGGTTATTTAATTA
>MU225495.1:0-43480 GCA_018584345.1 Thuja plicata | reverse complement strand
TTCATGCTTTTAACTTACTTTCTTGCATAATTAGTATAATTTTCATTGGAATTGAACATTGTTTAGCTTTGATTCATGATCTATTTGTAGGAGCTAACAATTCAATTTATGCTTTAAAAGCCTTCTACATTCATTTGCTAATCAATTTCTAGCTTAGAAAGCATTCCTTTCTAGATTACAAGCATTTTACTTTCTAGATTAGAAGCATTCAATTTCTTAGCTTAATTGCACTTTTACTTCCATAGCTAGTTGCATTTCATACTTAGACTAGTTGCATTTCATTATCACAATCTTAATCATGTCTTAATTCATAGAATAACAACAATTTCTCATGAACTAGATGCATATTTCTCATAAATAATGGCTTTTCTTCATCTACTTGCACTATAAAATCCTCCATATTAGCAATGGTCAGGTTGTTGGCTCTCGTTCTGAGGGTAAACTGCAACAATCACATCTAATTAGGAGGCAACAGGTCTCTTCAATCACATTTGCAGACCAAACAATTCATGTTTGTCTTTGTGAATTCATTGATTGTGTAAAGACTATGTTGCGTTTGTGTTGAATCAAGAGGTCCACATTCAGCATAAGACACATATCTTCTGTTAAAAATTTCTTCAGCTTTTAGGGAAAATTGGTATGCCTCTTCAATGCCTTCCATCTTGATCAAATTGATTTCATCTTGTATGGAAATTCTCAATCCATTCAGATATCTTGCAACTCTTTCCACTTCATCTTCAACATGTCCAAATCTGATGTTCAATCTATAAAATTATTCAGTGTAGTCTTTGGCTGACTTGTCCTTCTACTTCAAACTTTGCATTCTCTGAACTAGGTTAATCTGATAATCACAAGGAAGAAACTTGCCTTTCAATTTTTTCACCATCTTACCCCATGCCTTGATTTTTTCTTTACCTTTCTTATTTCTATCCAACTGTAGATGTTCCCACCATAAGGATGCATGACCTTTCAGTTTTGTGCTTGTAATCTTGACCTTCTTGTCTTATGCAACATTCTCATATTCAAAATATTTTTCCATCTCAGTGATCTAGTCAATCAATTCATCAGAATCTAATTTTCCACTATACTCAGGGGGAATAAACTAAGGTGTGGACTTCAAGCTTGTCAATGCTCTCAGGAATCTTTCCTCTTCTTGATCCATCACTGGTGCAGGTGCAACTTCACCTTGAACCTCTTCAAATTCATCATCACTAACATCTTCAAGATGTCTTCCTCTGCGTTGGGCTATCTCAACAGCTTCCAATCTTTCTGCCATTTGTCTAAGCATATCAGGCATACCTTGATCAGCATTTCCTCTCCCATGAACCATCTTGAAACTCTATGCAATTGTAGGTCATATTGAAATCTGCCACCCTACAAAAATTATCTTTAGAGTTTACAAGGAGTCATGAATTTGAACTCACTCTGATACCACCTGACACAAGGAGGGAAGGAAGATGGGGCCTAAGGCACACCCAAAACCAACCACCTTGTAGATACAATGCAAAATTACACAACAACACAGTGAGAGAAGAGAAATGCAGATATCTTTATCTTTAATCAATCAAACTCAATACATGCCAGGCTGTAAGGCCTTCCTGGTTATGGCCATATACATTAGAGTGTGTTACAATTCGATCTTCTTACAATAGAGATCTTAGATATTTAGGATTCTAACATTTTCCTTCTTGCTCTAAGACTTCTTACCAATCTAAGAACATACAAAATAATATATATCTGAGTCTAACAGAGTAGTCGACACTCAAATAAAAAGGTGAGACCCAGATTTAGGTTCACATGGATCCCCAAGATAGATCCCAACTATGAAAATTAAATAAAGAATTTGGCCACGAAAACCAATTCCAAAATAAACCAACTCGGGAAAGCAAAAGCTGAGCAATAGATCACTCAGCAAAAGAAAGACAACCAACAACAACAAGCATGACTGAGAAACTTGGCAAGGATGCTGAGACACAAAAGTTGAGTGACAGAGAACAGGCTGAATTGAAAGTAAACATAATTTTAGTTGAGCAGGATTTCCAAGGACCCAAGATGCTCCTGCATCAGACACCTAGGGTTGAAAAGAAATGATTCCCTAAATCATGTATCAGGTCCAACCTGAAACAAATCCAACTTAGATTAAGAAATCCAAGATGAGTCCTCAATCGGTTTGTTTTTCCACTTTACCAGATATTCCATGTATTCCTTTCCACTTGTACTTCTGCCAACTCTCTATTTCAAGATCTTCTCAACTTCCTCTATCTTCTTCTTAGGATAATCACTTGGTATTGTCACTTCTTCATCAGGTTCATGCTATTTATACAAGTCTAAAATATTGAAAGTAGGTGATATATCCATGTCATCAGGTAATTCAACTTCATAAGCATTTCCACTGTCAAATCTCCTTAGTATTTTACAAGGACCAAATTTCTTCATCTTCAGTTTCCCATATGTTCCAATAGGAAATCTTCCTTTATTTAGATGAACCATCACCACATCACCAACTTTAAATGTCTTATGTCTTCTTGATCTGTCTGCATCATCTTTATATTTTTGATTACTTTTCTCCAACTTCTACTTTACATCCTTATGCAATGTCGTCATAAATTTTGCAAATGCTTCCTCTTTAGCACTTCTTTTCCCTTCACCAAAATTGTCTCTCAAATATGATATACCTCTAGGTTGTGTGCCATGAACAATCTCAAAAGGTGTCTTTCTAGTACTTCTGTTTACTAAACTATTGTATGCAAATTCTTCTTGTACCAACATCAATTTCCAATTGCTTGGTGTGTCTCCAACTAAACATCTCAATATGTTACCCAAACTTTTGTTTACCACTTCTATTTTTCCATCATTCTATGGATGAAATGTAGAACTAAATTTCAGCTCAGTATTCAACTTCTTCCAAAGTGTTCTCCAAAATTAACTTACAAACTTACTGTCTCTGTCATAGATGATACTCTTTGGTAATCCATACAATCTAAAAATCTCCTTAAAGAAAAAATATGCTATATGAAATGCATCTGATGTTTTCTTACATGGTATAAAATGTGTCATCTTAGAAAATCTATCCACAACAACAAATATAGAATCATTACCTCTTGCTGTCCTCGGAAGTCCAAGAACAAAATCCATGCTGAGATCACTCCAAGATTTCTCAGGAATAGTAATAGGTGTATACAATTCAGTATTCTGACTCACTCCCTTTTCAATTTGACAGACTCCACAACTTCTCACAAATTTCTGAACATCCTTATACAACTGAGGCCAAAAATACCTCTCCTTTAGCAAACTCAATGTTTTATCAATGCCAAAGTGTCCAACCAATCCACTACTATGTTGCTCCTTTATCAGATTAGTTCTCATTGATCCTCTTTGTATACATTACTTAATTCCTTTAAAAATCATATGTTCCTGAATGAAATAGTCTTCATACTTACTTGATTTATTTGTATTAGGTTCTCTGCACACTCTCCACTGCTCTGAAAAATCAGGATCATTTTCATACAAATTCTTCATGTCATCAAAGCCAAGAACTTCAATTCTCATTTCATTCAACAAAGATCTTCTTCTACTCAATGCATCAACAACTCTATTAGATACTCCACTCTTATTATTAATCACAAATTTAAAGCTTTGCAAATACTCTACCCATTTCATATGTCTCTAATTCAACTTATTTTGACTACACAAATACTGTAAAGCCTTATGATAAGTATACAACACAAATTCATTTGGCATCAAGTAATGCCTCAATTTATTCATAGCTTGCACAATAGCATAGAATTATTGATCATAGACATAATATTTCCTCTTTGAATCATTCAAATTTTCACTATAGAAAGCAATAGGTTTACCTTCTTGAGTCAATACAACTCCAATTGAACTTCCACTTGCATCACATTCAACTTGAAATACCTTATTGAAATCAGGTAAGGCTAGCACAGGTAATTCAACAACCTTCAACTTCAAAGCTTCAAAACTCTTATCAGCTCCATGTGTCCATTTGAACTTGCTTTTGTCTCCTCTCATTGTTTTAGTCATAGCATTACAGATAGAACTGAAATTTCAGATAAGCTTCTTGTAAAAACTTGCCAATCCATGAAATGATCTTGCCTCAATAACATTCTTAGGTGTAGGGAAACTCAATATAGCTTCAACCTTCTCTGGATCCATCTTCAAACCATCAGTTGAATTCACAAAACCCAAATACACAACCTCTTCTTTCATGAAGGAACATTTCTTCAAATTTATCAGCAACTTTTCCTCTTTCAACCTCTACAACACTTGTCTTATATGCATCAAATGTTCTTCTCTAGTTTTATTGAATATCAGAATATCATCTAGGTATACAATCACACATTTGTTCAAGAGTTTCTTCAAAACTTCACTCATCAATCTCATAAATGTACTTGGTGCATTAGTCAAGTACATTAGTTAAACCAAAAGGCATAACCAAACACTCATACAAACCTTCTTTTGTCTTGAAATAAGTCTTCCATTCATCTCCTTCTCTGATTCTGATCTGATGATATCCACTTTTCAAATCAATTTTGGTGAAATTCTTTGCTCCATTCAAACAATCCATTATGTCATCCATTCTTGGTATAGGAAACCTATACTTGACTGTGATCTTTTTTATTGCTCTGGAATCAATGCACATTCTCCATTCTCCATTCTTCTTAGGTGCCAACACATCAGGTACCGCACATGGACTCAAACTTTCTCTAATTAATCCTTTGTTCAACAACTCATGAACTTGTCGATTAAGCTCTTCATTCTTGGTAGGGTCAACCTATGTGGTGCTTTATTTGGTAAACTAGCTCCAGGAATTAGATCCATACAGTGACTAATTTCTCTGATTGGTGGCAAACCATCAGGTACATTATCTGAAATGATTTCTTTGTATTTAGTCAGAAAATTCTCAACTTCTGTAGGTATGCCATCTTCTACATTCTTACTTGGTTTGTTAGGAATCAAAGCATAACAAATATCATCTCTTTTTAGATCTTTAGCAAATTGTCTACCTTCCATCAGACAAACTTTCACATATGTACATAACTCATCAACAGATTCTTCAATCAAAGGTAACACAATTTGCTTCTTCCCATCAACCCAAATAGAATACCTATTCAACCTTCCATCATGTATAGCATGTCTATCATATTTCCAAGGTCTACCCAACAAAATATGACAACAATCCATTGGCATAATATCACATAACACCTTGTCATAGTACTTTCCAATTTTTAGACTCACAAAACATTGTTCACTTACCATTAATGTGTACTCATCTTTGATCCATGAGATATGATAGGGTCTTGGATGCTTCATCCTCTCTAACTGCAACTTTGAGACCATTTCTTTTGATGCCAGATTCTCTGAACTTCTACTGTCAACAATGAATTTCCAAATCTTATCTGCAACCCTATATCTAGTTTTGAACAAACTCTTCATGATAGGATCTTGTTTGTCTTTCTCACTCCATAGTATCCTTCAGATCATGATATTCTCAGGTTCATTTGATGACTCTTCTTGCACTAATGCATTTCTGCTACTACTACCACCTTTCTTGCTTGCATGTGTACATTCAAAGGATTTGTGTCCTTTGTCACCACAATTGTAACAAGTTATTTGGAACCCTCTTCTACTATAACCACCTCTGGAGTAGTTACCTCTTCCTCAGTATGAATTTTCACCTTTCCATTCAGTCTTTCCTTTGTCTTGACTACTGTCTATATCTGACTTGTCTGGCTTAGATCTACTATTTTCTCCATGAGATCTACCTCTTCCTCTAGGGAATCTACCATCTCTACCTATTTGTCTTTGGTCATATCTTTTGTTTAAATTTTCTTCAAATTTTAGGGAAAATTGGTATGCCTCTTCAATGCCTTCCATCTTGATCAAACTGATTTCATCTTGTATGGAACTTCTCAAGCCATTCAGATATCTTGCAACTCTTTCCACTTCATCTTCAACATGTCCGGATCTAATGTCCAATCTATAAAATTATTCAGTGTAGTCTTTGACTGACTTTTCCTTCTACTTCAAACTTTGCATTCTCCGAACTAGGTTAATCTGATAATCACAAGGAAGAAACTTTCCTTTCAATTTTTTCACCATCTTATCCCATGGCTTGATTTTTTCTTTACCTTTCTTATTTCTATCCAACTACAGATGTTCCCACCATAAGGATGCATGACCTTTTAGTTTTGTGCTTGCAATCTTGACCTTCTTGTCTTCTGCAACATTCTCATATTCAAAATAATTTTCCATCTCAGTGATCTAGTCAATCAATTCATCAAAATCTAATTTTCCACTATACTCTGGGGGAATAAACCGAAGTGTGGAATTCAATCTTGTCAACGCTCTCAGGAATCTTTCCTCTTCTTGATCCATCACAGGTGTAGGTGCAGCTTCACCTTGAACCTCTTCAAATTCATCATCACTAACATCTTCAAGATGTCTTCCTCTGCATTGTGATGTCTCAACAACTTCCAATATTGTAGCCATTTTTATAAGCATATCAGGGAGACCTTGATCAGCATTTCCTCTCCCATGAACCATCTTGAAACTCTCTGCAATTGTAGGTCAGATCGCAATCTGCCACCCTATAAAAAATATCTTTAAAGTTTACAAGAAGGAGTCACGAATCTCAACTCGCTCTGATACCACCTGACGTAAGGAGGGAAGGAAAATGGGGCCTAAGGCACACCTAAAACCAACCGCCTTGCAGATACAATGCATAATTACACAACAACACAGTGAGAGAAGAGAAATGTAGATATCTTTATCATTAATCAATCAAACTCAATACATGCTAGGTTGTAAGGCCTTCCTAGTTACGACCATATACATCAGAGTGTATTACAATTCAATCTTCTCACAGTAGAGATATCAGATCTTTAAGATTCTAACATTTTCCTTCTTTCTCTAAGACTTCTTACCAAACTAAGAACATACAATAGATTATATACAAGAGTCCAATAGAGTAGTCGACACTCAAATAAAAAGGTGAGACCTAGATTTAGGTTCACATGGATCCCCAAGATTGATCCTAGCTATGAAACTTAAATAAAGAAGTCAGCCACCAAAACCAATTCCAAAATAAACCTACTCGGCAAAGCAAAAGCCGACCAACAAAGAACTCGACAAAAGAAAGGCAAGCAACAACAACAAGCATGACTGAGCAACTCGGCAAGGATGCCGAGCAACATAAGCCAAGTGATAGAGAATAGAATAAACTAAAAGTAAACATATTCTTGGTTGGCCAGGATTTCCAAGGACCCAAGATGCTCCTACATCAAATTTGGTCTTCCATGAGAAAGATGAGCTTGCTACATGTTGTTTGTATTTCCTATTTTTGGGTGTGCCCTATAAAATTTTGAAGTTACCTATCTTTCCTATGACTAGAAGTTTAAAATCATGTCTAAAATGCTTATATTCCTCTGTGGGAGTTGTGTTTTCTCAAAACCTAGTTGAAAATGTCAAAAAACCCTAAGCCCTTAGGTTACTTCCACCCAAAATGCAAAAAGTGCTAAAGTTTCTCAAGCTGGTTCTATTTTCACGTTACTTTTCATAATCTATGTCTGAGTAATTTGACTGTGCTGATTACTTAGTCGCTAACTCTCATAAGAAAGAAAAAATATTCCTTATGATCAAGAGACTTGGAAAAAAGCTTTGGTCGTGTAGTCTCTTATTGAAAAATAATATGCTGAAATGGTATTGAGACATGGCACAGACCGTTGATCTCAGATATCATCTAACAGTAGTCACATTGTCTCTTGATGAAATCAGAGTTAGTAATTTTATGTGGCAACTTTAAGTTTATTCAGTCACGTTATCTCCTGATGAAACCCATGGTTATGAGTTAAGTTCAAGTGTTAAAATTTTAGTGTTGTCACCACGTCTTGTGATCAAAAGTGAGTTAAGTGAAAGAATTGGGGATTTCGCAACAACCATTGATTAGAGATTTAATCTAACGGCAGTCGGGAAGTCTCCTGATCAAAGCCGTAGTTTAGAAATTATCAAGCGACATGGAGATTCATTAGTCACCAAGTCTTTGGATAAACCCAGGTTAGATGTCAGATTAAAAATAGTGTTTTCACACAGTAATGTGAAGAAATATTGGTTAAGTCAAATATCAAGAGATTAACCTACAACCATTGGATATAGATAAGATCGGACGGTAGTTTCGTGATTTCTTGATAAGATTGGAAAGTCAAAAGGTATTTGGCGATCAAGAGACAAGAGGAAAAGGTAAGACATGCATCCATTTTACGCTAAGTCTCATGAAAGATTAGGGTTTGTGATGAAGATTACAAGACTTAGTGACAACCATTAGATACAGAGGAAATTCAAATCAACGGAAGTTGCGTTGTCTCTAGATGAAAATTATAAAGAGGAAATAATCACGTGATTAAGAGATTAAAGTGTTTAGTCATGAGGTCTCTAGATGAAACATGAGTTAAGGAAATTTTCCAGCGACATAGAGAAACATCAGTCGCCAAGTCTCTAGATATGACCCGAGGTGAAGAACAATTAAGAAAGGATTTGGTCACGATGTCTCCATAAAAGGAATGGTTAAGTTAAGAGATCAGGCAATTTGGAGGTAACCATTGATCTAATGATTGATCCAATGATAGTCACTAAGTCTCAATAAGAAACTGTAGTTAGAAAAAGTATCAAGCGACAAGGAGATCATTCAGTCTCTAAGTCACTAGAAGTTAACCAGAGTTTAATAAAGACTTTTCTGCGGCACCATCATGGACAATTACTGACCGATTAGATTACAAAGATTTTGATAGATGGAAAAGTAGCCGTAATATGAGTTAATGCAGCCAATCAAATCTGATTTTGATCTCTTTTCAAATTTTATAAGGTTTTATATGCAAAAGCACTCAACAAAAATTGATTACCTGACAGTTTAAATGCCACGGCTAGAACTAGAAATTGATGTCACAGTGCGTAAAACTAATGATGAAGTGATTGAATTACTAGGTTGAAGAGACATCTACATTGAATTCTCAATTATAAGTAATCTTGTCTGTTGTTATTTCATTTTTACCAGCTTCCAAATTCTCAGAGCCAAGAGTTTTACAAAGAGCTTAGTATTTTCTAAAAAGTAAAATCTCTAGCAGAAAAGTGATTCAAAGAGGTAATTTCCTGATTGAGAATTCAACAGAGATTGTGATTGATAGTATTCTCAGAGTTTAGAATTGCAGATTTTAGAGTAGTTCACAGTTGGTGGTGAGGGTTTTAAGTAGATTTGTTTCAATATTGGTAAAAAAGGGTATTGAGAAGAGAACAAAAGGGGAAGATGAGCCAAACACAAAGTATGGCATCTACTAGTGGAAGAAGTGATGATGTCAATGATGAATCAAAAGGAAAGAGAAATTATTCAGATGAATTTATCACATTGTTACCAGGGTTGAGCCAGAATAGAAAGGTAAGTACCGATACCTTAATTGATGATTTATCTTACATTAGAGATGTTAAAACCCCAGGCTCCTCAGGATATTCATTGTTTAATTATTTCTTAATTAATAGTGATGGCCCCATGCCAATTTAAAACCCTTGGACCTGTGGATTAGCTAGGTTGATTGTTCCTAAAATATTTGTAGATGTTGACTTCATCTTAGAATTGGCCAGTAGGTACAATACCCTGACAAAGGTAATTAAGAGGGATGATGGCAAACCCCTACTTATTCTGGACCAAAATTCCTTCATGAAGGCCTTTAATGTCTACTACCCCATGTCCACCGAAATAAACTTGAAGAGCCTAGAAAATAGATATACTAGAGAGTATGGAATTGTTGCCAAGTTGATCAAGGAACATCATGTTCCTAAAAAGATGAAAACATAGGAGAAGCCCCATAATTTTACAAAGACCTAAATTTCTACATCAAGTATATAGCATATGCATCATGTAGGGTGCTTGGAAAGGATGCTGGATTAGAGAGGATTACCTCATACATTTTGATGATGGTAATGGATATGTAGAGCCTCCATACCACTTCTAATTATGACTACATCCAATATATCATAGAAAAAATGCATCAAAGGTTTGTAGACATACAGAAAGAAGGATCATCCAGTCCTTATGAATTTGATCCTGTAATACAATTTTCCACTAATGAATTGTCAGTTTCTACAACCACAAAGGTTTCATCATGGTCAGGCCAACCTTGTTCAATTCTAGATCAGAGTGTGGAACTATACCTCCAGGGAACAAGAGTTTTGTGCCTTTGAAAATTGGATAGTTTATCCAATTCTTAAATGCTTAGGTGTTGATAAGACTAGGTTTCCTGTTAAGGTAATACAACTAGTCAGGCCATGCCAATATCTAGAAAAGTAGCCCGGAGACCATAATTGGGGATACTTCTATTATGAGAAGAGCTTCACACTAATAAGGGTATATGGATGTACCCATCCTCCCCATATATTACCATTACATGTGCCACCGAGGATAGCTGCAATTGAGTTTACCAGGTATCTCATTTTGACAGACAAAGAGCATTTAGCACCACACGAGAAGGGTACTTTTACCCTAAGACAACTCAAGATCTACAATTTTACTATTGGGAAGAAGGCTCTAGACCTTATGAATAACTGGATGAATCATTACATGATGAATGTTTCCCTGCACAGATATGTTGATACAAAGGGTTTTATCCTTAGTGCTAAAAAATTGCTGACACCAACCATCCCCTACACAAAAGAACATGAAGAGTGCATGGAGGAGGATTTAATCATAAATATTATGGAAGATGAGGAGGTGGAAAAGAGAGAAATTAATTTCAATGAACTTTTGGACATGGAGAGGCAGGTAAAAAGAAAAGGAATGAAGTTTGGTGGTTTTTACCCTGATATGCCTTATTTGAAAAGACTAGATGCTATGATTGAATCTCATACTCTCCTATGCAATCAATTAGAAGATGCATTAGTGGTTCTAGAGGAAGGCCACAAAGAACATTCAGAGTCAGAATATGATGACAGTGATTAGGTCTATCCTTCACCCACTGCCTATCTAGATTATCAAGCAGTTGCAGAAGAGAAGATAGTTGAAGGAGAGGATATCATTGACCTAACAGAGGTCCCAAAGATGGAAGTAACGAATGAGACCCCACCCAAAAGACAAAAAATAGAAATAGGGGAATCTTCTAGGAAGAAGAAGACAAATAGAATTGGAGCTCTAATAATTGGAAATAGGCCCTATGATCACCTATTGAAAAAACAAATTAGGGAAGGGAAGAAACTACAAAAAGATGCAAAAGAAGAGGAAGAATTACCTCTTAGGTCATGTACAAATGAGAGGTTGATGCATCAAGAGGAATTCCTCCGGGATGACAACTTCATTAAGACAAAATAATTCAAGGATTTCCTCATATGGAATAAGCAACAACAAGCTGGAAAATAGTAGCAACTGGTAGGTGGTGATCCAGTCACCCAAGAGGCTCTACAGACTTTGTAGGATTATGATCTTGGATCTGAGGAAATTACACCAGAATAAGCAAGAAAACTAGTCAAAGCCAGTGGGGTTTTATTTGTGGAAGGCTTGGATTTGTCTTTAGCTTTTATAATAGATCAAATAAGAAGACAACCTAATGTCAAATTGTCATCAGAAACTCAGGTTGGGGATATGATCAGAGGGTTTGGATATAACTCTAAGTCGTAGACACTTGTAATGTGGATCTTAGCTCCTAAAGATCAAAAGCCAGGCCTTCTAAATATTCAAGAGAAGATGGAAGGTAATAAGATCATATGGACACTTCAGAATACAGGGGATTTGGAGATATCCCAAGTACTAACTCACTTTGCCCAGCTTAATGAGGCAAAGACAGTTCAACTATCAGAAAAATTGCAGAAACTCACTAGTGAAACTAGTGATATTATTAAAGATAGGGAGTTAGCAATAGTAAAGATCAAAGAACAAAAGAAACTCATAGCTAAGTTAACAAAACACTTACTAGAAGTGACAGAGCCTGCCCCTACTGAGCCAAAAGAAGTAATGGATATTGAGGTCCAAACATAGGATACAAGGGAGATACCTGCTGGAACAGAGCTAGGAGTCACAGAGCACAATAATGTTGTTTTAGGGGCATTGACATCAATTTTGCAGCATAGAATTTCCACCATCAAAAATAAGATTGATGTGGTGTATGGGGCTTATGGAAAATTTCCAGGTCTACAAGCAGAAGTCAATAATTTTTTTGTCAATTTTGAATCCATACTATTCAACCTGGTCTGGTAGGACATCACTATTTGAGATGTTGGCATCTATGCAACCATTAAGGTCAGATTTGCCAGAAATAGTAATTGTGGTTGGTACAGAGATAGATCAGATTGGGGCCACCTTGTCTTTCTTTAAAGGAAAAGAAAATCAGATTGAGGCAAGGTTAAAAATGTTTGGGGTGAGTTATAATAGGTTTATACCCACCATTAGAAATGAGGATGATTAAATCAAGCCATTAGGGCTATGGGGATTGGAATTTGATAGTGTGTTTCCCAATAAGGAAATTAATGTATCAGATCTAGGGGAATTAGATATATAGAGGTACAACAAGCTTCTGGATGAAGCAATAAAAGCAGTTGCAGATTGCAATAAATTCATCACAGATGCTAGGTGGGAAAGGTAGAAGGCTTAGCTTGAGAGTATTTAGAATTTTGAGTGGCCTAAAGAGGAGGATTTGACAACATGGGATATCACGACAAAGACCAAGAAAAAGAATCCTTTCACAGTTGACTTGGATGTCAAGGATGAAGAGTAAAGGGGAGACATGGCACCTTTTCTATGAGCACAGGAAGGTTGGAAATCTTGAAGAGATTAGTGTAAGTTATCCTGAATTGGTGGTCACTAAATATTATTACAACTATCAGATGCTATCCTTAACATATGTAGACAAATGTGCCAACCTCCACAAGAAGACAAAGAAATATCAAATTTTATTCTTCAATTTTATCCTACCACCGCTTGGTATTTTTCTATCTTTTGTCTCTTTTTGTATTTTTAGGGTTAAGTATTCTAAACCATCCAAAGCTTGTAGCATCCTTATGTTAAGGATTACAAGATGGTTTAGGCCTATGAATAGTTCTCTCCTATCATTTTGTAAGAGGTTGGAAAAAAGTTGAAAAGAGGATTGTAAGTTGTAATTGAAAATCAATTAAATATATTACAAGGCAGACTACTAAAATTTGTCTGAGCCTTTGTATTATTGGCCTATCTATATGTATTTGAAGCTTTAAGACATTAATACAAATATTTGCATTCTCTTTTCTACATTTTTTATTGTCTCTTTATATTACTGTTATTGCTCTTGTATGTTTATTTGTAAGGCATTTAGGCATACTGATCACAAGGTGGTTGTGCAGTCATTTGTAAACTCCTTCAAGGAAAGTTTAATATTTTCAAGTGACCCCAGAGATCTTAGCAATAGTTTAAGGATATGATGATGTAAGTGTAGAAAGAGGATAATTTGTAAGGAATCTTGTCTTTATTGCATGTATTTTTTTGATCACCTTATTGTGGAGTTATACTAGATATTTACTCATTGCCCAAGGTTAAGGCACTGGTTTTATAGTTGGCTAAGTAATTGACCATTTTCCAACCAATATTTTAAATTTTTCAAATCATTCACACTTCAGTATACATTCCATTCAAGTAATTGTGTTTTAGAAGATAACAATTCAGTTTATTGATTCCTTTGAGAGAGAATCAAATTAGGTTATCCTTCCTAGGGTTCATAAGAACTAAAAAAAGAAGGATGAGAATCCTTATTACCTTACTATTTTCTGTCATCATAATATTGGTATGGCTTGTTAAACTTTGTATTATGATGTTCTATATCATTTGCAAAGTCATCTTTTTCCTGATTCATTTGAAGCATTTAGAAAATTAAGTAAGAAGATAATCCACTTAAAAGATACTGTAAATCAGTAATCATTCATAGGTAATACGCGCCTGAGTTAGTGGATCTCAAAAAAGGAGGTGATAATAGGTATCCCAAGATATTATCTAATTACCCTCATCAATTGGCCTTTCTCTTGTATGAAATAAGAGTTTGTTTTCAAGAACATTAGTATTCTATCATATCAAGGTTGTGCTACAAGAAAAAGAACCAACGAAATGGTGACTCCACTGGGGAACTTGGTGTAAAAACTTGAAAAGAAGCCTATAAGAAATCTCTATTTTTAGAAGTTGAAAAAAAGTTTATAACAAAAAGTTTCCTAAGTCATTCTAATAGTATTCAGTATTTCCCAAATTTGGGTGGTGACTCTAAAAGTGAAATCTCTGTTATCAGTTTCAAGTGATATATTTTCAATATGAATACTAGGTCTAGAATGAGAAACAATCCAGAAATTGCATTGGATGGTGGGATTCCCACTACTTCAAAAACTAGGATGTCTTGGAGGCAGAAGAAAAACCAAGAAAGTATTAATGATTCTCCTCTGAGAAGTGAAGAAAATAGTACTAGAAGAAACTTAATAACCAAATTAGTCAAGAAGAAAGTGCCTTAGAGTATTTAGAAGCCCAAGCCCCAAGTCTTGGACTAGACACCTATACAATCACTAGCAATTCTAGTGAAAGAGAAGGAACAGATACAATCAGTTCAGATTCTGAGGAAGTTCCTTCTGATGAGCTTGCAGAGGAAGAAAGAATCCTCATGAAACATCTTGCCTTTATTCAACAGATGAAAAGGGAAAAACAACTTAAGAAGGAAAAACATGAGCATAAAGATGTTGTTAAGAATAGGAAAAGAACTTTAAGACATCAGGCTGCAAGAAATATTGAGAGGTCTCACAAAGACCAAGAGATTCCCAATACTCACCAAAATTTAGGTTCTCAATGATGAAATCATTTTTCCATTAGTACACTTAGTGAAAAACATTGACAGAGAACACCGACAGACTAAAGCATTACCGCCAGACGACAAGCATCACCGACAACCACAAGCATTACCGGTGACATAGTTTTGAGAACTAACCTGACAGGAATAGAAAAGGCATACCTGATGAAAATTTAAAGAGAGGAACACCGGCGACCAAGAAAACTGACCGTCAGAACTGACAGTCAGTTAAAGAACCTGCAAATTGTGGATCTGATTTTTACACGACGGATAAAGCAATGTAGTTCTATTTATAGAGTTTTTATTTGTTTTAAATCATATCTTGAGGGTCAAGAAAGCTTTATGTAAATGTTATAAAGCATCCTAATAGATCTAAAAAATATCTAACTAAAGATCAAGGTCAAGTTGTAAACCTTGGATCTAGAGTTAACTTGCGATGCATGAATCAAGAATTGAGCCTAAGTTAGTATAAATAGATGTTCAAACTCAATTGTGAGAACATGAATTCATTATTGTTGATAGCCATGAAGAGCATCTAAAGAGTAGAAGGCAGAATTCATGCAAAGGTCAGAAATAGAACACATCAGTTGTCAAGAACACACAGAGGCTACCGACGAGCAGATAAAGGTATTATTCAATCATGGAAGGATGATTACTTAAATGTATGAAGCTTAATAGGATCTGTTATCAGAAATTCAAGATTTCATATATCATCAGATCAAAGACTTATGTAGTTGCATTCTAACAAGTGCATCACATCTAAAATCCTTTTGTAGAAGGTGGACTTAACAGTTCTTTACAAATCTCTTAACAGAGTGCACACTTAACAGTGTTGCTAAAGCTTCAAATGAAGTAGATCTTAATAGGTCTCCACTGTAATACACCTAATAGGGTAGGTCATCAGAAGTGACCAATTGTAAGCCTTAACCGGCTCCTTCTTATCTACAGATAGTGAAGTCTTGTGGGTAACAATCCCCACCACATTTTTTACTTCCTAACAGGAGTTTTCTGCGATATCATATCTTGTGTCATGTGTTATCTATTTTCATGAATGTTCTTGTTATGATTACATACAAAAATAAGTTATGATATGATTGCATATACATAAAGAAAGATGAACAATTAGATAAGATAATTTACAAACTAACGATTAATGGTTAATGGGCTAACCAAGAAATTTTTCAGAGGTATTGATTCACCCCTCCCCTCTCAGTACAGCATCTCAATATAATTCCAACACTCAAGACTTCAAAGATAAAGGGAAAAGTAAAGTTATAGAAACAAAAGTTGAGAAGCTTAAAACTCAGAGGAACCTGATAGAGAAAATGTCTAAATTAGACATTGACCTTGAAAAAATTAGAAGAGAAAAGGAAACTATGGCTAAGATGTTGGAAAAAGATGAAGCAGAAGCTGCTACCATTGAAATGAAAATAAAAATTGACTTCTTGCAGTCAAACAAAATTTATTTTGCTGATATAGAGCACCCTACAACATAAAAAATAAAGCTTCTTATTTTAAGGACCATAGAAAATTATTTTCTCCCAAGGAAAATGAAAAATTTCAAAGGAGGCCTCTGTTAATCCCTAAGTTTTGTTGATGATTAGTGAACCACACTTAGTCATTCACTTAGGCAGTTTTAGTTGGTTATCACTGTGGCCAAGCTAAACATTCAAGGTCGAGCAACATTTCCAAGCAAGTTTCAAGTTGCCAAGTTACATCATGCTGAGCTGAGTAGAATGTTAAGTGCCGAGTGATAGAGATGTTTAGTGCAGAGCAGAACAGTTTTTGCAAACATGTCAGGATTAATTCAAATTTTGATGTAAACGGTTTAGGCCGACTTGTATGAGATTTGGGCCAACATTTGTATGCATTTAATATTTGTCTACTGAGTTAATTTCACATTTAATTGTTTTATACTATGCATGGCATGGAGCCAATCAGGAAATTAGTATGCATTGGAGGCATAAACAATAGATCTTGATCATTGATCTAGATCTCATTGCTAGATGCAAAAAGATATAATAAGATTGCTTCTAACCCTAGGAAAGAAGTGTGAGAAAGATATATATAGAGAAGGGTTGTGTGTTCATGAGAGATGAACAATAAGTTATTTTGAGAAGAAGCCTAGATCAAGTAGAATGACAGAGCAGTGAAAAGCAGAGTAAAGACATATCAGATTGAGAGATTACAGAAGGTATTAGATAGAGAAGATCTATCATCAAAATCTGAGTGCATAACAAAGGATCACTACTTTGAACATTCTAACAGGTGTATCAAGTGAAATCTCTTAATAGAGTGGTTCTAGCAGACCGTTTTTAATCTTTTAGCATAGTTCTTACTTTACTATAAGTTGAAATCCTTTAACAAGGTAGATTGTAATGATTCTTAGTTCTTAACTGAACATAACTTTAACTAGGTAGATTGCATGTTGCAATCAAACTCTTGTAGCCATAATAGGCACACTTTATTGTTGCAGTAGTGAAGATTTTGTGGGTGTCATCCCCACCCCAGTTTTACCTATTTGGGTTTCTGGGTTACCAAAATTTTGTGTTATGAGTTACATATTTCATGTTATTGATGCTATCTGATGTTAGGTTAAATTCATATATGTATGAATGTGGATCAATTTGTTTTAAGTGGTTAATTTTTAAGATCTGATTCACCCCCCACTCTCAGTATCTTGCTTTTCCCATTATTGTACTTCCATCAATTGGTATTAGAGCATAATTCACCTACAAAAGCTTTTAATCAGCTTGTGAGAATAGATCTTGAGATGGAGGTTTACAAGTTGGGTAAAGTAATTGAAAATCAGAAGATTGAGATCCAGCTAGCATTACATCAACTTGAGATAGCAAGACAGGAATTGAAGAAATCATTAATAGCTAAAAGATTCAGAAATTATGATGAAGCAAAGGCAAAGATTTCAATGAATCTTAAGGTAGGAACCATGGAAAGAAAGAGGAAAAAGATTGTGAAAGATCTGAAAAAGATGGATGGCTTGCCGAGTGATGAGGAGCTAGAGGATGCACCTCTAGACATTTCTATTGGACAAGGAGAAGATGTATCCAAGGAACAAGAAGTATCTAAGTCAGTGAGTCTGAAGAAGAGATTATTGTTAAAGTAAAAGGAAAGGGACCAGGAGTAGCCAAGGTAACCAAGCTGAGTAAATCAAAACCTAGAGTTACCCCTCCCATTGCAAATCATTCAAGGACAAGGGCATCTTATACCACATCTCTATCAGAGCAAACACAAGTTTATGTAAAGAAGATTGGAGAAAGTAGTTCTGGATCGAAGACAAAATTTGCAACAAAGGCTGAGTCGAGCCTACAAGTTAAGAGACCAAGAAGGAAACTACATTCAAATCTAGAAAGTGATGAAGACAAGATAGAAACTGATGACCCCAACAACATACCAACAACACCATTCAAGAAACCCACAGATATTAATGAGGTATGTGAGAACTTGAGAAATTCTACAGGGTTATCTGGTTTTAAGTTTATCAGGTATGAAAAATTAAAGGTAGAAGACAATCATAAGGTTCAGGAAGCTCTTCTAGACATGATGTGTAATTTCAAGTTAACTCCTATAGCAATAGGAAACAATGTGCTGAGTGAGTTATATAATTTTCTATCTGGAAAATGGGAATTTGCACTCACAACTGAAAGACAGATAAGGGAAGGCACATTAGCTCAAGTCATTCCTGAGCTAACCAAGAAACAAAGAGAAAAATTTGTTGAAGAGTATAAGCATAAATTTATACCTAAACATAGAGGTTATGCTATTTTGAAGAATGATATTGAACTGATAGTACAACAAAGTAATAGGATTTGGAAGGAAATTTTTGGATTAATTGCTCCAAAAGAGAAGAAAACTGATGAAGGAACATTTGAGCCGAAGGATAAAGACATTGAATCCACCCCTGTACCATAAAAATCAATAGTTCACATTGATATTGAGCTTGAGAAGACTAGAGTAGAAGCACAAGAACAAACAGAGACAACTAACACTGTTGATCTGACTATTTATAGTCCAATTGATGTGACAATTGATGACTCTAGCAATCTGGATGCTGAGGGTTAGGATGAGCCGAGAGACTCAACTATAGAATCACCTATTAAGGCAATTGAGGATGAAGAAGAAAAGAGTACAGAGGAAGAAGAAGAGATAACTCAAAAGGAATCTGAGGATAAGGATGCTCAAGAAGAAGCAGAAAAGGAGAAAAAAATTGAACAAGTGGTAATTGTACAACATTCACCTATTTTGGAGGTTGTAAAATCAGTTCTAGATAGTAGTGAGGAGATAAGAGATCCTAACAATGAGCCTAAAGAGAAAGAGGCAGTGCAAGTTTTGGTTGATCTACCACACTCTGCATCATCAACTCCCATTGGAACTAAGACAAGAAGCATGCCTGATCAACAGGCAATTTTTACTGAACTGAAAGATGAAATGGTGACTACTACTGAAACTGGAAAAAGTATTATAGAAACAAAGCCAAGTAGTAGTTCACCTGAATGTAAGAAGAGGAAAGTTATGATGAATAAGTCTCTAATTCTTGATGTCACATTAGATGAAGTTATTGTGATTCCACCATGGGATAGCAATATTTTGTCTTATGAACAGATTGAGACTCTTCAAGAGCTACTTAAGAGGAAGAAAAGATAGGAGGAACCGAAAAGGGAGCTGAAGCAAAAGAAAGTGGTACATGACATAAAAGATATATTTGTAAAGGCTTTTGACATGGAAGATGAGAACCCTCAAGCCCCTATTCTTGAATAGTTAGTTCATATTGTGCAAAAGGTAAATGATGACAATATTGAAGCCAATGAGAAGCTGTTGCAATGGTCCAAGAGGAAATTTGAGAACAAGGTATTAGCAAAAATCTTAGGAGAGATTGCGGTAAAATAGGTTGAAATTTCTTCTCTGGTAGAAATTTTAGAGGGAGTTGCAAAAAATATTTATTCTTTGTATAAGAGGTTATCTTATGTTGAATTCTTCACAAAGGATAATCTACAAGTTTTAGAGAAATTGCAACTAGACATAAGGTCAACTGGAAGTTCACTGAGTATGGATGCTAGCACTAGCTCCTTACATTTTAACAGGTTGACTTATACACAAAGGAGGATAGCCGAGCTCATGGATGAAGATGGTCAGATTAGGACCAAATTTATTACTATTCAGACAAGTCTGATACCTCATCTAGAGGTCATTCATAAATAAATTTCATCTGCAAATGAATTGGTTAAGAGAGATTCTCATCTCTCCACTGTAGAAAGCTTAGTAAGTCTAGCTGCTATGCTCAAAGTGAAAATAGAGGTTATGAAGTTTGTCAAGGACAGTTGGGACTCTGCATTTGCGTCCACCTTACAACTTCATAAATAGTTTTTGGACAAGTATAACTTGACCCCACCTGCAATCAATGACAAAAATAAGGGGGAATCTGATAGGAGTGAGAAGGATTGACAAGGATACAACATAAGGAGATCATTATAGGTATCCATGTAAATATTTTTTTTTGAAGGCATGTATACTATGTAAAGTTTTGTACATAGTATGATGTACATTCCTAGGGAGAGTACTGTATGTACTTAGGCAATATTTTGGATGGAATGAATTGTAATGATAAGTGTGTTTTTTCCACTAATATCAAAGGGGGAGATTGTTAATCCCTAAGTTTTTTTGATGATTAGTGATCCACACTTAGTCATTCACTTAGGTAGTTTTAGTTGGTTATCACTGTGGCCGAGCTAAACATTCAAGGCCGAGAAACATTGCCGAGCAAGTTTCAGGTTGCCGAGTTACATCATGCCAAGCCGAGTAGAATATTAAGTGCCGAGTGGCAGAGATGTTTAGTGCCGAGAAGAATAATTTTTGCATACATGTCAGGATTAATTCAAATTTTGATGTAAATGGTTTAGGCCGAATTGTATGAAATTTGGGCCGACATTTGTACGCATTTAATATTTGTCTACTGAGTTAATTTTTCATTTAATTGTTTTATACTATGCATGGCATGGAGCCAATCAGGAAATCAGTATGCATTGAAGGCATAAACAATAGATCTTGATCGTTGATCTAGATCTCTTTTCCTAATCTAAAAAGATATAATAAGATTGCTTCTAACCGTAGAAAAGAAGTGTGAGAAAGAGATATACATAGAAGGGTTGTGTGTTCATGAGAGATGAACAATAAGTCATTTTGAGAAGAATCCTAGATCAAGTAGAATGACAGAGCAGTGAAAATCTGAGTAAAGACATATAAGATTGAGAGATCACATAAGGTATTGGATAGAGAAGATCCGTCATCAGCATATGAGTGCATAATGAAGGATCACTACTTGGGACATTCTAATAGGTGTATCAGGTGAAATCTCTTAACAAAGTGGTTCTAGCAGACCGTTTTTAATCTCTTAGCAGAGTTCTTACTTTACTGTAAGTTGAAATCCTTTAACAAGGTAGATTGTAATGATCTTTAGTTCTTAACCGAATAGACCTTTAACCAGGTAGATTGCATGTTGCAATCAAACTCTTGTAGCCCTAATAGGCACACTTTATTGCTGTAGTAGTGAATATTTTGTGGGTGTCATCCCCACCCCATTTTTACCTATTTGGGTTTCTGGGTTACCAAAATTTTGTGTTATGAGTTACATATTTCATGTTATTGATGCTATCTGATGTTAGGTTAAATTCATATATGTATGAATGTGGATCAAGTTGTTTTAAGTGGTTAAGTTATAAGATCTGATTCACACCCCCCTCTTAGTATCTTTCTTTTCCCATTATTGTACTTCCAATAGCCTCTTCCTGGAGAAAGGTATACAAATTTTTCTTTCTTTGGAATTCCAAGTTATCCTAATGTGATACTAGAAGATATGGGAGAAAATTTCCCAAAGTTTTCAGGTAATAATTTTGTCACCTGTGAAGAACATTTGAGAAAATTCTTTGATGTTATAGATGATTTAAATATAAATCATGAAGATGTTCTTATGAATTTATTTGTGCAATCTCTAGTAGATGATGCTAGGGAATGGTTTAGGAGCTTATCTCATGGTTCTGTAGGAACTATGGATGAATTGATTGATCTTTTCAAAGATCAATATGGTGACAAGACTAATGAAGGTTTTCTACTTAACGAGTTTAATAACATAAGGAAGAACTCAAATTAAGAAGTGAAAGAGTTCAATACAAGATTTTAGTGAGCTATGCATAAGCTATTCCAAAAGATGAAGCTAGATCAAAAGGTATGTCTAGCTACTTATCTTAATGCCTTTGATTCAAAAATGGGCTATGCATTAAGGGATAAAAATCCTAGGACTTTGATAGAAGCTTATAAAATAGCTGTGAACATAGAAATGAACGGAAGGATATTAGGGAAGTTAAGCAAAAGAGAGGATCCACGCTTTAATAGAAGAAATCAAAAAGAACATGAGAACAAAGACTTTTTCTTAATACAATTAGTTCTCCAAAAGTTGTTGATCCATTTTTTCTAACATTGGTGATAAATGGTAAGAAGCTAAAAAATTGTATGATAGATTCAAGAGCTTCAAATACTATTATGCCAGTAGAAATCTTGAAATCCATGGGATTTAAAGTTGATACTCCTCATGGGAGGTGTCAAGCAATGGATTCCAAAGAAGTCCCAGTTATTGGTACCATTGAAGCTATGCCTTATAAGCTAGCTATTTTCCCTGATATAGTTTTAACAATGAGTGTACTTCTTGTTGACATTCCACCACACTATGGTATGCTATTGTCAAGAAAGTGGAGTGCTTCAATGGGAGGTAGTATACAATGTGATTTATCATATGCTACTTTCAATATTTCTGGAAATAATGTCAAGGTGTCTAGAGAAGGAAGAACACCTCATATGATTGAGTGGCATGAAGATACTGACATTAATTACTGTGTTGACATTGACATGGAAAATTTCAGAATTAAAAGGAGTGATCACCAGTATGAAAATATTTATCCTTTGGTGAAAGAATTATCGATATAGAGCTATGGTTTATGGCAGATGTACTTTGATGGAGCCTGTTCTAAAGAAGGGTCAGGAGCTAGAGTCCTATTTATATCTCCATCAGGTACCACTTTCAAGTATTCTTTTTTGGTATCTTCTCAATGCACAAATAATACAACAGAGTATGAAGCTTTGTTTCTAGGGCTAGAAATTGCTACTAAACATGGTATTAAATGTTTAAAAGTCTATGGTGACTCATGATTAGTAGTAGCCCAGGTGAGATCCAAATATCCTATAAAGAATGACAGATTAAAAATGTATAGACATGCTATTTGGGATCAGATAGAGTATTTTGATGCCTTTAATATAAACTAGATAAAAAGGTCTAAAAGTATAATGGCAGATTTCTTGGAAAATGTTGCCTTGAAAATTGATGACATGACTATTAAAGGGGTATCAATTCTTGAACTAAATAGAAGACCAGTTGTCCCAGATAACATTTACAACTGGCAAGTGTTTGAGGATGACCAAGATATCCTTAGATTTCTTCAGTGCCTTGACCATTATGAAGATCAGCATATAGATTGCAGTAATCTTTTTGAAGTTATTGATGGTAAGGATTATATACTGGGGGATGAGGTTGTCCAACTTAGGTCTAACCAAATTATTAAGGGATTGGTAGAACTGGAGGTATTTTTTACTAATCAAAGTGAACAAACATCAGGACAAAGCAATGCCAAGATTGAGGATTTAGAAAAAATAAATTTGGGTTAAAAAACCACTCCTCAAATAGTTTACATTGGAAAAGGATTAGACTCTCATATTAGAACAAATTTGATAAAACTATTAAGAAAACAAAAGCATGTTTTTGCTTGGTCATATGAAGATCTTAAGGCTCATAGAGAAGATCTTTTCCAACATGAAATCCCACTTAAAACTGACATGAAACCATTCAGATAGAAGCCGAGACCTATTAATCCTCTGTTGGCTCCTAAGATGCAACATGAGTTGATGAAGTTAAAAGATGCTAGAATCATTTAGCCAATTAGACATTCAACTTGGGTCTCAAACCTAGTACCAGTAAGAAAGAAGAATGGTGACATAAGACTGTGTGTGGACTTCAGAAACTTAAATATTGCTTCCTTAAAAGATAACTATTCTCTACCAAATATGGAAGAAATGTTGCATAAAGTAACTGGTTGTGAATTTCTATCAACGATGGATGGATTCTCAGGTTATAACCAGGTACTTGTAAATGAATCAGAGCAATTCAAGACTTGTTTCACTACTCCATGGGGAACCTATGTTTATGTCAGAATGCCCTTTGGATTAATAAATGTAGGAGCAACTTTCTAGAGAGCCATGGATGTGGCATTTAAATAATTTATTGATCTATTCATGGTTGTTTATCAAGATGACTTGACTGCATATTCCAAAAAAGTAGGGGATCATTGTGAACACCTAGAGAAATTTTTTAATAAGGCTTTAGAGTATGGTGTTTCACTAAACCCTAGAAAATGTCATTTTTTAGTCACTGAGGGAAAGTTACTAGGACATATTATGACCAAGGATGGAGTCAGAATAGACCCTGAGAGAATAGAGGCTATCCAAAAGGTCACTGTTCCAAAAAATATAAAAGGAGTACAATCTTTCTTAGGAAAGATAAAATTTGTCAGAAGATTTATAGCTAACTTTGCAGAAGTTGTCAAACCAATTATCAAGTTGCTAAAGAAAGATGCAAAATTTCATTGGAATGAAGAAGCTCAAAAAGAATTTGAGAGAATAAAGAAGGCAGTACAAGAAGCACCTATTTTAAAATCACCAGACTAGAGTAAACCCTTTTCTTTATTTTCCTTTGCATCCTTTCACACTATTGCTGCTATCCTATTACAAAAAGATGATGAAGGATTTGAACATCCAATAGCCTTTTTTAGTAAATCCCTTCAGGTTGTAGAACTGAATTATGAAATGATGGAAAAGCAAGCATATGCCCTAGTAAAAGCTATGAAATATTTTAGACCATACCTATTTTGTGCTAAGGTGTTGGCATCTGTACCTCATGTAATAGTGAAGGATATTCTTACCAAATTAGAGGTAACTGGAAAAAGATATAAGTGGATCAACCAAATCCAGGAATTTAATCTAGAAATCCACATTACAAAGTTGGTAAGAGGCCAAGGTTTGGAAAAATTGATGACAGAGGAGAACTTAGACTTAGCGCAAGTAAATGATACATAAATACATGATCAGACAATTACTAGTATTGAGAAACAACCATTTTGTACTGATATTGTATGTTTCTTAAAAAATGCCAAGTGTCCTAATGCTATGATAGACAATCAAAAGAGAAGTAACATATTATAGGCTCAAAGATACACCTTAGTACAAGGAGATTTATACTGGAAAGACAAGAATGGTGTATTACTATTATGTCTAGATCAAGGTGAATCTAAGAAAATATTAAATGAAATGCATGTTGGGGTCTTTGGAGGCCACTTTTCTGCCAAAAATACTACCCATAAGATCTTGAGGGCTGTTTAATTTTGGCCTGGCCTATTCAAAGATACCCATGCATATGTTAGGAGATGTGAGCCATGTTAGAGGTTCACAAATAAGTTAAAATTTTCAGGATCTCTGTTTCTTAATAATGTAAGTGCAGAATCCCCTTTTGCAATGTGGGGGACTGATTTTATGGGAGAATTGTCAGAAAAATCTAGTGGTGGACACAGTTGGATACTTGTAGCCATAGATTACTTTGCAAAATGGATTGAAGCTATTCCCATAAAAAAGGAAACAAGTAAGGTTGTTACTGAATTCTTGATGGAAAATATACTAACCAGATTTGGTGTGCCTGTAAAGTTAGTAATGGACAATGCCATGTGTTTTAGGTCAGATGAGATAAAAGAATTATATGAGAAGTATGGGATCATGATGTCATATTCATCCCCATACCATCCTCAAGAAAATGGACAGGTTGAATCTAGTAATAAAAACATATTGAAGATTTTGAAGAAGACTCTTGAGAAGAATAAGAGGGCATGACATGCAAAGTTAAGGTTAGCATTATGGGATGCCAGGATAACAATAAAAAAGGCAATAGACAAATTGCCATTTGAATTGGTATATGGTATGAAATCAAGACTGCCTGTAAATAATTTGTTGCCAGTATACCAGTTTTTACAAGAAGAAAAATTAGATTTTTCTGACAGTATGCAAAGTAGAGTGATGCAGTTGACAAAGTTGGATGAAATCAAAAAGGATAGCCATAAAAAGAACATAAAGTTACAACAAAAGATGAAATATTTGTTTGACAAAAGGGCTAGTGATAGAAAATTCCAACTAGATGATCTTGTTTTACTATGGAATGTAAGAGCAGAAGATAAAGGAAAGCACAAGAAGTTTGAGTCATTGTGGCTTGGGACTTTTGTCATTTCTCAGAGCTTTGGAAAAGATTCATATATCTTGAAGAACATGAATAGAGAAGAATATGAACTTCTTGTGCATGGGCAATTCCTAAAGCCTCTTTTCAATTGAAAATCAGATTTTCATGTACAAATAAGTATGTATCACATGTATATGTGTAGGTTTCCCTTTCAGTTGTGTGTTTCCCTTCAGCAGTAGTTTAGTTTGCAACAAATAAAAGGTCTACAACTAGAGATTTTGAGATTCTTTTCATAAAATTGTGTTTAGCCATCCTTAGAGAGAGCCACTATTGGTTGTATTTCCTATTTTTGGGTGTGACCTATAAAATTTTGAAGTTACCTGTCTTTCCTATGACCAGAAGTTTAAAATCATGTCTGAAAATTCTTATATGCCTCTGTGGGAGTTGTGTTTTCTCAAAACCTAGTGGGAAATGTCAAAAAACCCTAAGCCCTTAGGTTACTTCCACTCGAAATGCAAAAAAGCCCTAAAGTTTCTCAAGTTGGTTCTATTTTCATCTTACTTTTCATAATCTATGTCTAAGTAATTTGCATTTGTTGATTACTTAGTCACTGAGTCTCATAAGAAAGAACAAATATTCCTTATGATCAAGAGACTTAGCGAAAAGCTTTGGTCACGTAGTCTCTTAATGAAATGAAATATGCTGAAATGGTATTGAGACTTGGTGCAGACTGTTGATCTCAGATATGATCTAATAATAGTTGCATTGTCTCTTGATGAAATTAGAGTTAGTAATTTTATGTGGCAAATTTGAGTTTATTCAGTCACGTTATCTCCTGATGAAACCCATGGTTATGAGTTAAGTTCAAGTGTTAAAATTTTAGTGTTTTTGCCAAGTCTCATGATCAAAAGTGAGTTAAGTGAAAGAACTGGAGATTACACGACAACCATTGATCAAAGATTTAATCTAATGATAGTCAGGAAGTCTCCTGATCAAAGCCACAGTTTAGAAATTATCAAGCAACATGGAGATTCAACAGTCGCTAAGTCTTTGGATAAACCTAGGTTAGATGTTAGATTAAAAATATTTTTATCGCGCAGTCGCATGAAGAAATATTGGTTAAGTCAAATATCAAGAGATTAATTGACAACCATTGGATTTAGATAAGATCAGACAGTAGTCACGTGATCGCTTGATAAGATTCAAAAGTCAAAAGATATCTAGTGATCAGGAGAAAAGAGGAAAAGGTAAGACATGCATCCATTTGTCACTAAGTCTCATGAAAGATAAGGGTTTGTGATGAAGATTACAAGACTTAGCGACAACCGTTAGATACAAAGGAAATTCAAATCAACGGAAGTCACATTGTCTCCAGATGCAAATTATAAAGAGGAAATAATCACACGATTAAGAGACTAAAGTGTTTAGTAGAGAGGTCTCTGGATGAAACATGAGTTAAGGAAATTGTCCATCGACATAGAGAAACATCAATCGCCAAGTCTCCAGATATGACCCAAGGTGTAGAACAGTTAGGAAAGGCTTTGGTCATGATGTCCCCATAAAAGGAATGGTTAAGTTAAGAGATCAGGTGATTTGGAGATAACTATTGATCTAATGATTGATCCAATGATAGTTGCTAAGTCTCAGTAAGAAATGGTAGTTAGCAAAAGTATCAAGCGACAAGGAGATCATTCAGTCGCTAAGTCACTAGAAGTTAACCAGAGTTTAATAAAGACTTTTCTGCAGTGCCATCATAGACAATTACTGACCAATCAGATTACAAAGATTTTTACAGATGGAAAAGTAGACGTAATATGAGTTAATGTAGCCAATCAGATATGATTTTCATCTGTTTTCAAATTTTATAAGGTTTTATATGCAAAAGCACTTATCAGAAATTGATTACCTGACAGTTTGAATGCCATGACTAGAATCATAAATTGATGTCACAGTGCGTAAAAGTAATGATGAAGTGACTGAATTACTAGTTCAAAGAGACATCTACATTGAATTCTCAATTATAAGAAAGCTTGTGCATTGTTATTTTATTTTTACCAGCTTCCAATTTCCCAGAGCCAAGAGTTTTATAGAGAGCTCAATATTTTCTAAAAAGTGAAATCTCTAGCAGCAAAGTGATTCGAAGAGGTGATTTCCTGATTTAGAATTCAACAGAGATTGTGGTTGATAGTATTCTCAAAGTTCAAAATTGCATATTTTAGAGGAATTCATAGTTGGTTGTGAGGGTTTTAAGTAAATTTGTTTCAATATCGGTAAAAATGGGTATTGAGAAGAGAACAAAAAGGGAAGACGAGCCAAGCACAAAGTATGGCATCTACTAGTGGAAGAAGTGATGATGTCGATGATGAATCAAAAGGAAAGAGAAATTATTTAGATGAATTTCTCATATTGTTACCAGGGTCAAGATAGAACGTAAAGGTAAGAGTCGATACCTTAATTAATGATTTATCTTACATTAGAGATGCAAAAAACCCAGGCTCCTAAGGCTATTCATTGTTTAATTATTTCTTAAATAATAGTGATGGCCCCATGCCAATTTAAAACCCTTGGACCTATGGATTAGCTAGGTTGATTGTTCCTGACATCTTTGTAGATGTTGAATTCATCTTAGAATTGGACACTAGGTATGATACCCTGACCAAGATAATTAAGTTGGATGATGGAAAACCCCTACTTATTTTGGACCGAAATTCCTTCATGAAGGCCTTTAATGTCTACTACCCCATGTCCACCAAAATAAACTTGAAGAGCCTAGAAAATAGATATACTAGAGAGTCTGGCATTGCTTCCAAGTTGATCAAGGAATATCATGCTCCTAAAAATATGAAAACATACATATCACCTTTAATAGGAGCAACCCCATATTTTTACAAAGACCTAAATTTCAACATCAAGTATATAACATATGTAAAGTGCCTAGAAAGGATGCTATAGTAGAGAGGATTACCTTAGACATTTTGATGATGGTACTAGATATGCAGAGCCTCCATACCACTTCTAATTATGACTACGTCAAGTATATCATAGAACAGATGCATCATGGGTTTATAAACATATAGAGCAAGAAGGATTATCCAAAATTTATGCATTATTTAGTCCTTATGAATTTGATCCTGTACTACAATTTTCCACTAATGAATTGTCAATTCCTATAACCACAAAGGTTTCATCATGGTCAGGCCAACCCTGTCCAGTTCTGGATCAGAGTGTGGAAATATACCTCCAGGGAACAAGAGTTTTGTGCCTTTGAAAATTGGATAGTTTATCCAATTCTTAAATGCTCAGGTGTTGATAAGACTAGGTTGCATGTTAAGGTAATACAAATATTAAGACCATGCCAATATCTAGACAAGTGGCCAGGAGACCATAATTGGGGAGACTTCTATTATCAGAAGAACTTCACACTGATAAGGGTATATGGATGTACCCATCCTCCCCATATATTACCATTCCATGTGCCACCGAGGATAGCTGCAATGGAGCTCATCAGGCAGCTCATTTTGACAAACAAAGAGCATTTAGCACCACACAGGAAGGGTACTTTTACCCCAAGAATATTCAAGATCTAAAATTTTACTAATGGGAAGAAGGCTCTGGACCCAGTGAATAACTAGATGAATCATTACATGATGAATGTTTCCCTGCACAAATATGTTGATATAGAGGGTTTTATCCTTAGTGCTAAAAAATTGCTAACACCAACCATCCCCTACACAAAAGAACATTAAGAGTTCATGGAGGAGGATTTAATCATAAATATTCTATAAGATGAGGAGGTGGACTAGAGAGAAATTAAGTTCAATGAACTTATGGACCTAGAGAGGTAGGTAAAAAGAAAAGGAATGAATTTTGGAGGTTTTTACCCTGATATGCCTTATTTTAAAAGAATAGATGCTATGATTGAATCTCATACTCTCCTATGAAATCAATTAGAAGATGCATTAATGGTTCTAGAGAAAGACCACAAAGAACATTCAGAGTCAAAATATGATGATAATGATTAGGGATATCCTTCACCCACTGCCTATCCAGATTATCAAGCAGTTGCAGAGGAGCATGCTGTTGAAGGAGAGGATATCATTGACCTAACAGAGGTCCCAAAGAAGGAAGTAACAAATGAGCCCCCACCCAAGAGAAAAAAATAGAAATAGGGGTATCTTTGAGGAAGAAGAAGATAGATATAATTGGAGCTCTAATAACTGGAAATAGGCCCTATGATCACCTGTTGAGAAAAAAAATCAGGGCAGGGAAGAAACTGCAAAAAGATGCAGAAGAAGAGGAAGAATTACCTCTTAGGTCATGCACAGATGAGAGGTTGATGCATCATGAGGAATTCCTCAAGCATGAAAACTTCATTAATAAAAAAGAATTCAAGGATTTCCTCATATGGAATAAGCAACAACAAGTTGGAAAATAGTTGCAACTGGCAGGTGGTGATCTCGTCACCCAAGAGGCTCTACACACTTTGCAGGATTGTGATACTAAATCTAAGGAAATTACATCAGAACAAGCAAGACAACTGGTCAAAGCCAGTGGAATATTATTTGTGGAAGGATGAGATTTGTCTTCAGCTTTTATAATACATTAAATAAGAAGACAACCTAATGTCAAATTGTCATAAAAAAAATAATGCTGAGGATATGATCAGAGGGTTTGGATGTAACCCTAAGTCTTAGGCACTTGCAATGTGGAGCTTAGCTCCTAAAGATCAAAATCTAGCCCTTCTAAATATTCAAGAGAAGATGTAAGGTAATAAGATCATATGGACACTTCAAAATATAGGGGATTTGGAGATATCCCAAGTACTAACTCACTTGGCCTAGCTCAATGAGGCAAAGACAGTTCAACTATCAGAAAAATTGTAGAAACTCACTAGTGATATTATTAAAGACAGGGAGTTAGTATTGGTAAAGATCAAAGAACAAGAGAAGCTCATAGCTGAGCTAACCAAACAGTTACTAGAAGTGACAGAGCCTGCCCCTATTATGCCAAAAGAAGTAATGGATATTGAGGTCCAAACAAAGGATACAAGGGAGATACCTGCTGGAACAGAGCTAGGAGTCACATAGCACAATAATGGTGTTTTAGGGGCATTGACATCAATTTTTCAACATATAATTGACACCATCAAAAATAATATTGATGTGGTGTATGGGGCCTATGGGAAATTTATAGGCCTACAAGTAGAAGTCACTTATTTTCTGTCAATTTTGAATCCATACTATTCAACCTGGTCTGGTAGGACATCACTTTTTGAGAGGTTGGCTTCTATGCAACCATTAAGGTTAGATTTCCCAGAAATAGTAATTGTGGTTGGTACAGAGATAGAGAAGATTGGGGCCACCTTGTCTTTCTTTAAAGGAAAAGAAAATCAGATTGAGGCAAGGTTAAAAATGTTTGGGGTGAGTTATAATAGGTTTATACTCCCGATTAGAACCAAGGATGATCAAATCAAGCCATCAGGGCTATGGGGATCAAAATTTGATAGTGTGCTTCCCAATAAGGACATTTATGTATCTGATATAGGAGAATTAGATACGAAGAGGTACAAAAAGATTTTGGATGAAGCAATAAAAGTAGAATCAGATTGCATTAAATTCATCACAGATGTTAAAAGCATAATAGATGCTAGGTGGGAAAGGTAGAAGGCTTAGCTTGAAAGTATTCAGAATTTTGAGTGGCCTAAAGAGGAGGATGTGACAATATGGGATATCATGACAAAGCCCAAGAAAAAGAAGCCTGTCATAGTTGACCTGGATGTCATGGATGAAGAGTAAAGGGGGCACATGGCACCTATTCTATGAGCACAGGAAGGTTGGAAATCTTGAAGAGATTAGTGTAAGTTAGCCTGAATTGGCGATCACTAATTCTTATTACAACTATTAGATGCTATCCTAGGCATATGTAGACAAAGATTCTGACCTCCACAAGAAGACAAAGAAATATCATATTTTATTCTTCAATTTTGTCCTCCCACCGCTTGGTGTTTTTCTATCTTTTGTCTCTTTTTGTATTTTTAGGTTTAAGTATTCTAAACCATCCAAAGCTTGTAGCATCCTTATCTTAAGGATTCCAAGATGGTTTAGGGATATAAATAGTTCTCTCCTGTCATTTTGTAAGAGGTTGGAAAAAAATTGAAAAGAGGATTGTAAGTTGTAATTGAAAATCAATGAAATATATTACAAGGAAAACTACTAAAATTTGTCTGAGCCTTTGTATTATTGGTCTATCTATATGTATTTGAAGCTTTAAGACATTAATACAAATATTTTCAATCTCTTTTCTACATTTTTTATTGTCTCTTTATATTACTATTATTGCTCTTGTATGTTTATTTATAAGGCATTTAGGCATACTGATCACAAGGTGGTTGTGCAGTCATTTGTAAACTCCTTGAAGGAAGGATTAATATTTTCAAGTGACCCCCAAGACCACCTGCATGCAAGACTGTTACAAGGCAGAAACAAAAATAGCTAAACTACTGCAGAAAGCAGGAAAGATGGGTCCCGGCAACAAGGCCTAATCAGGTACCCAAAATAAGAAATAAAACTAGATGAAGGAAACTAAGCCTTCAATCTAGGGAAAAGATGTCCCAGATAAAGGAACAAGAATGAGAATGAAGCATGAAGCTGAAAACTCTGTCAGAAGAGACTGCTGGAACCCCCACTGAAGTGCATGACCAGGTAGAGAAGACAATGTCTGAAGAGCTGATCAATCAAACTAGGAAGCAATAGAACCAACAGGTGAACCCCCCCATAATGCTGAACTGGGAGAGGTGACAGGAACACTAAAATGCAATGCCAGAAACATCTACAGAAGAAGAACTAGGAACACGAAGAGTGCAACAGAAGTACAAACATAGGATAAAGGGTGGTGTCATTGACACACAACATGGGATAATGTCATGGAAGGTATGCTCACTTGACAAAGGTGGATGCGCCTAAAATGGAAAAAGCATCATAACCCCACATGACACTTTATAACAGAGTGCAAGTACTAAAACCATACAAGGTGTACAAGATCCCAGATATATAGAAGTAGGCACTTTATCTCAGTACGTTTACAGAATAAAAATACTACAAAAGAAGCATACAAGCTCAGAAGTCAGAAAGAAGAGTGAACCAGAAGTACAGTAGAAGAGATCCCAGGACCTGTAAACCCAAGCAATCCACCAGAGTGCATAAACTGCCAAACTCAGAGGAGAGAAAAACTAGAGAAAAATCTAGAAAAAAGACCCCTGCAATTGCATATTACACTGAACCAGATTTCTGACGATATCTCGTTTGCCAAAAATGGAGTCCGGATGAGCCAGATATGACTCCTGGAAGGCAAGAACAGACATCAGACTTCAATAGAAAAAAAACTATTGAAATGGCAGAACCCAAAACCCTAACCTCTATCATCAGAAATTTCTCGGAAAGAGCTTTCCGACGGTATATGGAAGTCGAAAAAAGACCCCCGGATGCTCAAGATAGAGCGAAAACACTCAAGGAGGGTCAAAAGGGCCCAAAAAAGCAAAATTAAGCCCCTGGGGCTAAAAAAATCTGGGCCCCCGGGTGCATGGCGCGCTCAGGGGGCTGGGCCGAAGCCCCTTGACCCTCATATGACCAGCCGCAGGGCTAAATGGCCCACAGGGGCTACACAGACCCGCCGGGCGGCGCGGGGGTGGCAAAACCGGGCGGCGGTGGGGGACTGGTGGCGCTGGCCGGTGGCGGAGGCCGGAGGGCGGCGGCGGTGGCCGCGGAGCAGCTGCGAGCGGCGGTGGGAGGCGGCACGGGCTGCGAAGCGGGGACGCGGTGGTCGTAGAGTGGAGCGCAGGTGGCACGCCCGCCTGCGCAAGAAAATATGTTTTTTTTGAAATTTTTTCAATTTTTGCATCGAAAAATGTGCCGTACGGCCCTAGAAGGCTGAAAAAAATTGCCTGATGCTCCGGTGTCCAAAATAAATGAGTCTTATATGGATTCTGGGGTTTTTGGACCTTCTGGATGCAACCATGAGGTCAATTTTGGTCCAAAGTGCCTCAAAAAAAAAAGACCCCCCAGATCCAATAAGAAACACTGAAAAAACTTCTGAAACCCTCTGTGCTTCAACAAAACATGAATATCGAATAGCAGGAGAGCTCTGATACCATGTTAGATTTGATAAACTCAAATCCTCCCAAGACCACCTACATGCATGACTGTCACATAAACAAAAGTAAAAGACAAAAGATAGAAGAAACAGCTATGGCGGCCAAAAGGCTAGAGAGTTGAAATCCATGTTGACAGAATGAAACTTCTATATTATCAACAATTGAATAGATTACAATCTACTTAATGAAATGCAAAGAAGTGAATTCTTATAAAAGAAATCATGAAACCCTAAAGGAAACCCTAAAGAATTATAAAGCACCTAAGTGAAACTTAAGTAAAGAGTAGATAGACTAATAATTAAATTAATTAATTATTAGCTAAACTAAGACTACTCTAACATTTTGTTGATCACTTTATTGTGGAGTTATACTAGATATTGACTCATAGCCCAAGGTGAAGGCACTGGTTTTATAGTTGGCTAAGTAATTGATCATTTTCCAACCAATATTTTAAATTTTTCAAATCATTCACACTTCAATATACATTCCATTCAAGTAATTGTGTTTTAGAAGAAAACAATTCAGTTTACTGATTCCTTTGAGAGAGAATAATATTAGGTTATCCTTACTAGGGTTCATAAGAACTAAAAAAATAAGAAGGATGAGAATCCTTATTACCTTACTATTTTCTATCATCAGAATATTGGTATGGCTTGTTAAACTCTATATTATGATGTTCTTTATCATTTGCAAAGTCATCTTTTTCCCGATTCATTTGAAGCATTCAACAAATTAAGTAAGAAGATAATCCACTAAAAATATACTATAAATTAGTAATCATTCATAGGTAATACCTACCTGAGTTAGTGGATCTTAAAAAAGAAGGAGGTGATAATAGGTATCCCTAGATATTATCTAATTACCCTCATCAATTGGCCTTTCTCTTGTATGAAATAAGAATATGTTTTCAAGAACATTAGTATTCTATCATATAAAGGTTGTGCTGCAAGAAAAAGAACCAACACTACCCATTATGTATGTGTTTATGTGTCAATCACATGTACCTACAAATCCACAAACACAACACTCTGCAACTCATTAAATGAATTGTTAGCACAAGAAATCAATCAAAGAATACAATCAAAAGTGAGTTATAGCTTCCTATTTAGAATGAGTTTGATCTAACTATGATAATGCTCTCAGAGTTATGCTTTAGACCAATGACATACAATCCTAAAATGGAAGATTCAAATTGCTAAGAAAGCTATTAGTATGCATCTTAAGATAAAAGCATATCAATTCTATATTTATTTGATCCCAGTAAGAAATTGAAGTGTTTTGTAATTAACTAGATGCATGAAATTAATTCTACAATATAAGATTAGTGCAAGTGTGTAAATAAATTGGGACCTTATGAGCTCAAAATTAACTCCTTTTATGGAGGATGAGAGGAAATGAGTGGTTGAGATTGATTCTTGATGAGTGATTAAGATTGAACCTTGCTTGATCCATGTGAGGTGATCCATGTATGTCAAATACCACTAGCCCATCAATTGAGTTTGTCATTTTAGTGGTGAGTTGTAATTTAGAAGCATTTATTAGTTTCTTTTAATTAATTACTTTAGCCAAGGACTTAATGAGGTTGATTTAATTAAATAGGCCAAGGTAATTAATAAGAATTTTAGTGATAGATCATTAATAAATGATGTTTGATTTGAGATATTTTATTGATTTTGAAGAATTATGTCAATAATCAAATAATCAGATTAACATAATTGAGAGGGAGATCCTTAGTTAAGGAAAAATAGGGCCTTTGGTTAGAGTAGCCCAATTTAGGGTGATTATGCCCATGACCCAAATACTTCTTTGGGAGACATTCTTGATATAATTTTAGATAAGTGGGGAGTTGAAGGTCATCAAGAACATCTATTTAATCACATGGAGGATACGGACCTGGGTAATTATATCATGCTAGAATAGGATGACTGTTGTTCCAAACCTTGTATAAGGTGAAAAATAACAATGTGAATAGCAGGATAATGATGTTTGGAAGTTGTATTTTGATGGCTCTTTAGGTAATGTGGGTGCAGGTGGAGGTGGAGGCACAATGCCAATTTACCCCAAGGATGAAAGGTACTATTATGCTTTTAGTTGTAAAAATAATACAATAGAATATGAAGTGCTAGTTCATGGCTTAGAGTGGGAAAGGAAGAAGAAAATAAATAAATTACAAGTATTTGGGGACAATGAGATTGTTATTAATTAGGTATGAAATCTTAATGTTACAAAAACTGAGGTATTAAAGTTATATAAGCACATAATTTGAGTTTTGATAGAAAAATTTAATGATTTCAATATAGTTTCAGTTCCTAGAGGTCAAAATACGAAAGATGATAAGTTAGAAGCCATGGGAGCTGAATATGATGTTCCCAAAGAGGTGAAAAATCTACAAATAAAACAATAAGTTAAGATGGTTGTGAGGCCTTCATTCCCATAAAACTATGCAAGTTGGCAAGTTTTTGAAAATGATGATCAAATTGTAAAATTTATGATTGAAGAGGCTAATTTTTCAAATGGAAACTAAAAGAAATTGCATCAGTAATAGGGTGATATGATTTTATCGCTGAAAACTAACAAGTTACAAATAGGTTGATCACGCTTGAATCCATTTTTGATGTTGATGATTAGGTTAGAGTGGATAAAACCAGTATTTCAATTAAGGAAGATAATTACAAATCTGTTGAAGTCCTTAAGGCCAAGTTCCTCAAGCTTGGCAAGGTATGTACCAGTGAAGAACAACAAACATTTATTTCACTTTGTGTAGACACCCAAAATTGACCAGGTGTCTTAGTATCATCAAAATTTGCAAATCTCAGCAAATCTCATCAAAATGCTTCAAAATAGATCAAAATCAAATTTAAATGGATGTTTATCAATCAAAGTGGATTAAATCAAATAAAATCAAGGGAGTAATTAATCATGAAATTAAATAATTAATACAAGCCTAAAAGGATCAATCAAAATTATGCAATTGGTTTTAATCAATTAACTATATAGTTTACATAAAAAATCAAAATGAACCTATTCCTTACATGGCTAAATTAATTAAATGATTGAATTAATTAAATGCCTAATATCTTTTCAACACAAATAAATGAGCCAATGAGTATTGAGAACACACTTGCACATGGATTACTCCAATTTTGCATCTCAACCTCTCATTTACTCTTTAAAATCTCATCCACTCATCTTGTCCCACCCTTTGAGGAAAACATTTAAATGGTCCCCTTATTTGAAACCATTTGAGAGATCAAACTCAACCAAGGATTAACCCATGATCAATTCACTCTACCCCCTACCCTTGGGAGTTTACTATAAATATAAGCTATTTTCAAGCATAAAGGATCCTAGAAAAATTTGAATGCAAAGCATCCTCATTATAGGCAATTTCATAGCAATTTGAGCAATAGTGAGAGCATTTTGTAGCAAATCGAGAGATCTTTTCATTTCATGAGAGCATTTGAATCTATTTTGTATCAAATTTGAGAGAATTGAGAGCTAGATTAGGCATTTTATCATCAATTTATCATTCTAGGAAGGTCACTAGTAGAGATTAAGGCTGAGAGCTCTACTTGCAAAGCCTAGTTAGATAACCATGAGATGTTATGGATTTTAAATGCAATTATTTAGATTAATTTGATTATTTCTTTCCATAGAATTGTGCTTAATTGTCCTTATTTCATGAAGGTATATTAATTCACACACAAATGACACCCACTGTGGGGCTTTAAGCCTCATTTTCCATCATTTTATCAAGTTTTGTGTGTTTTGGATTCACTTTTATGTTTATTTTACAGAAAATAGGTAAAATGACGTGTATGCGCAATTTGATGATGCATGTGAACAATGAAATGACGCGTGCAGTTTTCACTCTTTTTCTGTCTTAAATTCTTTCATCGCGTATGAGACAAATTGTGACGCATAAACCTGTAAAGCATCTCCTGTGAGCTGCAAAGTGCCGCCTGTGATCTATCAATTTCTGCCTATGATCTATTTTGTGATGCATTTTAAACGTTCTGTAACACCTGTGAAGTTTACTTTACTGCCTGTGCATTTTTAAATGTCGCGTGTTAAAGTTTCAATTTCGCTTTAAATATTTTAAATGCCGCTTACTAATAGAGAAATGCCGTGTATTAGCTATTAAATGCCGCTTAGTGCTTTTTGTTTTATTTTTCTCTCAAATCATTAAATTTTGATTTCTAATTCTTTGTCTATGTTTTTCCCGCAGATGATAAAGCACAGGAAGGTATAGAAACCAGAATTTTGAGTTACAAAGCCTAGCAAAGAGGTAAGAGCACAAACTAAACATGATAAGAAAATTCATGCTTCCAATATTTTAGAAAATTTAAAGAAAGAAGAAAATTTGTATGATCATTATATAAAAGTATTTTTTGCTTACAAAAAGAAATTCCCTACTCTTTAATTTGTTTTCTTGTTTTTGAGTTCTTTAAGTTGATTTTTTTTGAAAATTTTGATCAAAAAGAGCTTAGGAGGATGTTTTCAAGTTCATTTTCAAGTTTTTCTTAACTTTTTTGGTTGTTTTGACTAATTTGTTGGAGGAGCTAGAGTGGGAACGATCGCCACTAGGTGAGTAGCAAAAAAGTAAAAAATCATCAAAAATGTGCCTAGCCTTTGCTAGCTTAAAAAATGAGGTACTTATCTTAACAAGCTTGCATTGATTATATTGTGGCATTCATTTGAATCTAGTTTAATAGGAAAAAACCCTATTGTTGTCAAAATTGAACAAACATTAGGCATATGCTCTCCACTTTTCAAAGTGGATCAAAAAGCCAAACGTGTGAGTTCAATTTGGTAGAAAGAAAAGGAAAGAATTAACCAAACATTTCCATTATAAGAACCTCCTTGTAAAGGGGTTTAAAAAGAACAAAAAAGTGCTTGAAGTGTTTGGAACGAAGGAAGACAACAGGGATATGCTCTTCACTCTTTGAGTGAATCAAACTCCCAAACTTGTTGGACTAAGTTCATTTTCCACTTTCCATATATGCTAGATTAAAATAGAACTTTAGAGGGCCTCCCTCCCAAGAATTCCTTTACAAAGGCGGTGAGAGGGAATGATCCAAAGTGGGAGACAATCACTTTAGCTGCGATCTCATCCAACCCACTATAAATAAATGCACTTTACCTTAATCAGAAAGTGACTAAGTTGTGTGCAAGTCATCCTCACTTCCTCGAGTAGTCCTTCAGGATTGCGCAAAATCATACTTTTGTGTGCGTGGGAATCCCACAAGGGGGTAAAGGAACTTGAAATGATTTAGAACGGAGGTGTCATTAAAACCCAGTTAAAATAGTAAGCCTACCTTCTAGAGCCATTGTTAAAAGCCACATTTGTTTGACTATAGGTAGATTGCTTGGAAGACTTTCTTGTGATGTACTTGTGAAAATGACCGAGAACATACACTTTTAGTGTTTTTTTAGGGATATGATGAAAATTTGATGTGTGTGTTGAGTTTTTATTTCATTTTCAAGCAAGAATCTTCTTTGACAGATTCGATCAAAGACCTTAAACTTATAAAACCTAAAAAAAATTGAAAATTCAACTTTGATTGGTAAAGTGCCACATATGATCATTTAAATGACGCCTATAGACAGTTCTGTGATGTGTGAACAACTGAAATGACGCCTGTCCTCTATCAAAAACCATGAAAGTCACTGGAAAGTGCCACCTGGAAATAATTAAATAACACCTATGAATAGGAAAATGCCGCATACTAACTGCAGAGTGCCGCGTACAGTAATTCCAGTCAACGCGTACTAACTTTAAAGTGACACATATACAACTAGAAGTGACACCTAGAAACAAAGAAGGGAAAACAATGGATATTTACCGAGGGTTTGAAAACAAGATACTTGCATTTTTGGATACCCTTTTGGACATTTTACCTTGGTGTACTTTCAATTTGATCAGAATCCACCATTTTTTGACATTTCACAAAATCATCCAAGGATTGATCATTTAAGTGAAGACAAAAGCCTAAGATCTTTATACGATTTATGTTCATGCCTGATTTTACATGATCTCATTATATCAAGTCTACCTGCAACTCGATGGATCCTATCTAAGGTAGGAGTGTCCTTTTTTGAGTGATAAATTTACTGCTTCAAGACCCTTACAAGAACCTATAAAGGAGATGGAGTCAACAATTTACTTTCCATTTGGAAACATGGACCCCAATCAAATCAATCATGTTAACAAAGATACGAACAAAAATGGAGGAGGAAATGTTGATCCTAACAACCAAGGGTCCAACAACAATAACAATGGAGGAGGAAACATTGACCCTAACAACCAAGGGTTAAACAATAACAATCTTGGAGGAGTAAATCTTGAACCTAAAAACCAAGGGTTAAACAATAATAATAACAATGGGGGAAAAATTGACCCTAATGATGAAGAAGCAACTGATGAAAATGTTAATGAAGCAATGCAAAGTCCCTTCTTCATGAAGCTCATGGAAAAAGTGTTGGAAAAAGACAAATAAAAATAATTCCTAGACCTAGCAAAAATGGGTCTCAAACTTCCCCATGACTATGATGTCAATCAACTTAAGCAAAAATAAGTTGAGGCTAATCCTATTGATATCATGAATAAACAATTAAAACTCTTCCAAATTCAATTGGACATGATGAAACAAAGCGGGGTTCCTAAACCCTTTTCTATCAAAGCCTTGTGTCCTTTTCTATTTGATAAGTCATTAATCATGGCTCCATTCCCAACTAATGCTATCTTTCCTAAATACGGCAAGTATGAAGGAACAAATGATCCTCAAGATCACTTCAGGGAATCTTGCACATTGAGCCTAGAGTTCATGCATGATACAACCTACCTCATGAAGTTATTTCCTAGAAGTTTAGGAGGCATAGCCATGGATTGGTTTTTGAAGTTACCCTCTGACATCTGAACCTTTGAAGAGTTGGCCTCCAAATTCGTGACTCATTATTCCTACAATATCAAACATGAGGTTACGATGATAAATTTATGTAATACCGAGCAATGAGAGGGAGAAGGATTCCTACTTTTCTTACAACGATGGAGAGCGGTATTTTCTAGATACCCTCAAAGTGTACCTAAAAAAGAGAAGATGGATATCTTTATTAATAGCTTGACTAATGAGATGAATTACCGTTTGAGACTACAATGTCCTAGGTCTTTCCAAGACCTAATTCAGAATGGGGTTACCAGGGAATAGGTATTGGTTAAAAGTGGAGAAATAAAGCTTTATAAGAACAATAACAACAATACCTCCAATAACAACCAAAATAGAAATTCTCACAACAATAACTATTTTTGGATGAGGAAGAACAATAAAGGAGTGGTGAATGATGGAGTTGTAGAGGCTAACAATTTGAAGGCCACCCCTTTCAATCTTACCAAAGGATTTTCGCAAGCTAATAATGTGACCCAAGAACCCAAGGTACCTTTCAACAACAACAATAACAATAATAACTTTGGGAACAATCAAGGGGATAACAAACCTAAGCCTTTCTTTACACCAAATCCTAAAAAAACATTCACACCTTTGGGTGAGAATCCCTTGAGAAGGAATTAAGAACCCTCATTGCTAATAAGCTTGTTGAATTACCTAGAGATCAACCATATGAACCAAAAATCAAACCTACATGGTGGAGTGAGTCTATTAATTGTGAATACCATAGAAATCGAGGACATAAGACAAATTATTGCATGCGTTTGAGACACGTAGTGCAAGACCTAATTGACAATGGTGTGATAAAGGTAGAAGACCCTCAAAACAATGAAGATCATGTAAGGAAACTCAGGTGCAGAAACAACTTCCTACACTAATCTCTAAAGGAAAGTATTATGCAAATTCTTTTAAATCCTTACAATTTCAGATTGGTTAACTACTTTAATAATGATATTGCAGCCATATACCATGCATATATAAAAAATAGAGAATGACACAGTGATTTACCCTGGGGAAAACCTTTCGGTAAAAAACCCCAGCACTCCAAAACCTGCACAATGTATTATCTTCAACACAACGGTTACAACACACTTGCAATGCAAGTTCTTTCAGGAGACAATCAACACACAAAGACTAATCCAGTAGCACCTGATAATACCAACAATACACTCTTTTTATATATCTCTCTGCAACCCTAAAAAATGCTTATATCATGTGCTTTCCTTTTTAGGGCAACTTCCAAAGATAGCCGCATTAGGGTTTTAGTACCCCATGATTGTGGAAGAGTGTACAGTACTCAACTTTATCAGTTGCCACATGTCATTGTATGTCTTCACCCATAATAGAACCTTCTATAAATAGCTCTTACATGTCATAGGAATCCATCATAACCATTTTATCCATGATCTCCTTACACACAATTCAAGATGCCGACAGATCACACTAATAGATTTGACCCTAAATTGCGACCAAACATTTCGACCAACTTGCAAAATGGTTTTGTTTGGTTGCAATATAAAAGTTAACTTTTCTTTTTTTAACTTTTATGCCCGTGTTGGTCGCAATTGCGACCAACACGTGCATAAAGGTAAAAAAAAAGAAAATGTAACTTCATTTTATAACATTTTTATAGCAGACGGATAATGCAGAGAAACTGAGGGCAAAGTCTTCTAGAGCTATTTCTGGTTGAATGCAATCATGATTTGCCATTTTAAGCATTTTAACTTTCTTCAATTCCTCTTATTTTACATTGCTCCCTGCATTGTTTTTCTATCTTATTTTCTTCAATTCCGCTTCTCTTACTGTGCTCCATGCATTCTTTATGACATGTTACTTCTGTAGGCCGTGCCCTAACCGATCTATTAGCACTGGATAAAAGGATTTTTAGAGAACGACCAATTATCTATTTCTCATATATAGCCTTATATCAGTGGGAACTACTCTAACGAGGTCGGCTATGGAGTAATCTATGTTTCTATTTCTCATATACATCTCAAGGTAAGCTGTTTACAGCCCTAACTTTGTAGGTTTTTCTTTTTTCCATCCCCTGTCTCTCTTTTGTTTTGAATAAAATGTTTGAATAAGATAGAGATAGCTATTTGGTTACAACCATGATATAGTGGGTCCTTATGATTGTATTACACCAATCATTGGGCTCCATTGTTGTGTATGGTCCTTAAGATTTGTAAGATTGGCAAGAGAGGTA
>MU225494.1:726430-787094 GCA_018584345.1 Thuja plicata | reverse complement strand
GAGTTATCTCTTTGAAGATAAATGAATATTTAATTCATTTATTTAATAATTATTTTCAACATGTGAGATAATTGAATTCTTTTTTATTAAGAATTGTTTTATTTGATGAAATTAAATTAATTTAATTAGTAAGTTTAAATATTTGAATTTAAACTATAGGAAATTGAGTTTAATTAATCAATTAAAGCTATTTAATTAAATAAAATTAATTATTTAATTAATTTTGGGAATTTGATTAGATGATTTGGGGAATGAATTTAGAGGAAAATAGATGATTAATTAATGATTAAAAAACTATTAATTAATAGATGAAAATTAGTGTTTTTAATGTAAAGTCGCAAGCCTGTCCATTTTAGGGTGTCTACAGTATACTCGTTATGTATGACATACTTGATGTATTTGATTTTATGTAAAGACAAATTATCATGATGTGTTGAAATACTTATGCATGGATTAAGCACAGTTATATAGATGAAATTATCAATGCTTATTTATGTTAAGATGTAACATTTATTTGACTCACACTGACTTAGAGGTGAACACATATTTGTTACGATGTATTGAGTTAAAATTTCTCTATTAAATACTAATGTGACGAGATGAACATGAGGGCCTAGGTCACATAAATGAAAAACTGGATCCACTAATCTTACAGGTGATTTGTGACCATGCATGGTTGTTTTTCTCACTTAGTGTGTACCACATGTTCTAGATAGTATGTATAATGATTTATTTTAGTTATTTAAGATCAAGTTATGATTTAAATCTAAGTTGAGTTAAGAAAATTATAATCTTTATATGATTATGTTGACCCTTGACATTGGAATTTAAAATATTTTCTCCTTTTAAGGTATTGACATTGTGAATGAGCTAAAAGTATTGTGAATGTAAACATATGAGTATGACAGGAAATTAATATGAAGTATCCAATAATGTGGTCAATTCAATGGATGCCAAGGTATGGTAAAGAAAGCACAGGTATGTGTGTGCTTTGTTGTGATTTTAAGGTATTATGCAGATTTATTTATGAAAGCGTTGAAATAAGGGAATGCTAGATTTTGATTTGATTTTGATAATGACTTGAACTGATGCTTTGGTGTTGTTCCTATGACTATAAAAAATGGAACGACACATCATAAGAAAGGTGAATATTGTCGGAGAGAGGTAGCCTAACCTTGAAAAACTAGAAGGTAATAATGGAATTCATACACTCACTAGAATTTGTCTGTGATGCTTGGTAACCAAGTTTTATTTGGTGTTTTTTTTAAATGTGTGCGTACACTATTTTTAACTATTTTTATTTATTTTTTACAAAATGATTTGATGAACATGTGTGTTACTTCTTTAAGAAAATTTTATAAATTGAAATTTTGAATGCATGGAGAATTGAAAAGTAGAGCATAATTTCCACAGCATGTCAAAGTTTTGATATGGCTATTAGGAAAAATAATTCTCAATGATTTTCGCAATTTTACACTATCTTGAATGTTGTAAAAACAAAACAAAAGATAGATTGCATTTAACGAATTCTTTCCCTTATGTTTGTATTATTTCTCATATGATATGTTCCTATTGATGCATCAGGATGATGCATTGTTTAAGGGGGAAAGGATGTCATAACCCAATTTTCGATTCTTTAATTATTGGTGAAAAAAAAAATTGGATTTCAAATTCTATAATAAAAATTAAAAATTTCATTCACATATCTTAGTTCCAGATATGAATGAAACAGTTATGGAAGAAATGGGGAAGTTAAGAGAATAACCATTTTCCTATTTGGGGGGGAAGAATATAAAAATCTCAAAACCGTTTCTTGAAGGAGGTTATTGGGTTGGCTCTTTGGAGTGATGTGGGGATCTAAAAAATACTTGAAGTCGATAAGGCGTAGGGGGTTATTATTGACAGGATATTTGAAATAATGGTGATGGCTCTGGACTTATCTCAGCTGGCCCTTCGTCCATATCCATCCACACTTTCTTCTGCATCAAATCATTATCTCTCTGCTTTTGTCTTCTACAGAAATTCGAAGCTGCTACTTCCTCACAAATCATACTTTTCTTCTAAAAGATGCAGTGAAGTAATTCCCATGGTCGCCTTTAATCCTCAAGGAAATATTGATTTTCCTATGACTGATGACCAAGAGACAGAGTGATGTCTACCTTACTAAAAAGCCTCACCTCGATGCTCCTCCTTGTCGGAGTGTCGAGTGTTCTTACAGTCTCTGCTTTGGGGAGAAGAAACTGTTGTAGCTCGGTCTCCTATGGGAGACGGAAAAGAAATGTATCTAGTTCAGAACGAAGAAGAGTTGATCTTTGATAACACTTGGGTTCTCCCTGCCTATCTGAGAGCCATGGCGTGGGTTGAAACCTGCGAAGTGAAGATTAATGGCCGAAGATCTGGTGAAAAAGGCTAACGAAGCCTTTGTGGATAAGGACTTCGAACAGGTCGTGGACCTTTATTCGCATATGCTATAGCTAATGCAAACCAGGCAATAGAATTGGATCCATCTGTGACAAAGGCATATTGCGGAAGGTATTGCTTGTTTCTCATTGGAGGCGTATCAAACTGCTAAGATTTCTTTCAAAGCAGGCTCTGTTTTGGATGTGGGCAATTCAACATTTAACACTTAGATTGAAAAAAAAGTGATGCTCGTCTGGTTGGTAAGTTCCTTTTGATTTTTTTTTAGCTTGTTGTGGCTTGCGCTAATTTAAAATTACATGTTTTTGTTTTTTTATACATAGAATCAGTGAGATACATGTGAATTTGTCAGTCTTAAAAATTGTGTATAAGATAGGCTCATTGCTATACTTTCAACCTGAGTTTTGAATTATAATCCCCTCAGAAAATAGTGTCTACTACCAAGTGGTTGCATGTGGCAAGACTCCATTTAATTTGATGGTAATATTTTTTTAAAATGGTGCCCTGTTTTAGGTAACTCTATTCTTAGTCAATTGAAACTAGGGAGCATATTGTTTTATGAAGGCTCACAAAATCTGCAGTGAGGATGCAATGACTTCAAAGCTTTTGTGTTTGGAAGAACTATGTGGAGAGAAAAAGAGTAAGAGACAATTGATCTCAAATAATCTAATTATCTAAAGGAGTGAAGAAAAGCAAGAAAAGACCTCTGAGAACTTGAAAACTAGTTGTTGGTGAAGGCCTAGTGAGAGGAAAGTAGATTATATAAAATCCTTAAAGTTTTTCATCTATATGTTTTCTTTAGGGTGTCGACGAATTTTTCCAGATAAGCAGGCCTTCATTGGCTGGTTATTTAAATCCTTATTATTAGAGAGAAGTCTAGAATTATTTTCTTTCTGTGTCAGTAAGATTCTGAAACTAAGTTTTATCAAACACAGAAAATGAGTAACCATCTTTTTCCTTGGGAATTCTTCCTATGAAGAAATGGACTGTTCAACTAAAAATCTTGTATTTTTTGTTATAAGATAGATCAGATAAATAATTTATTTTGATATCTAGCTTTCCACTTGATGCTTCTCGAGCTAAAATGAAGGAGAAATATAGCTTCAATCACCTTTAATAACTGCAATGTTAGTATGTTGAACTTTTATTAAGGATATAAATGTCATATAAGTTAATCCTTTCAAATCTATCAAGTTAGCATGTTCATACTTTTAACAATAGTGAGACAAAGCCAATGAGTGTTCTGTGGCCTTATTAATGGAGTCCTAATAGGAGCATAATACCATTTCTTTATGCAAAGATTGTGTTTAGTCTACTTACAAAATTTGATTGATCTTACATCTAACTGTCACAAATTTATGAACTCTCTGATGCTTGATTTGTTCCAGTCAAGAAATAATTGTTCCTATTTAGGAAATGTTATGAAACTTTGTTACTCCTTTTGATGTTTTAAAGCGCATAGGCTTTTACAAAGTATTGTGAGTCGACAACCCCTATTCTAAACACTAAATGCATAGTTGAACTTCTTGAGTTATCTTTGATTTTCCTATATGAGTTGGAATTGAGAACTTGAGGTGTTCTGTACTGATGTTAGAAGGGTGATGAATTCTATTGTATAACTATTATTGGGCAACATGATAGCTTTTATTATCTTTTGTTAGGAATATGATAACTTCTGCATGCCTATGAATGTTTTTGTGGATTTGCATTTGGATTCCATGAACTCTATTTGATTGTCCTATCTTAGTTATGAAAGAAATATTTATATATGGGAAATGTTTTGGATTCCTTGTTAATTATGGGTAGCTTGGACAACTGTTCATCCTTACCTAGAAATAACACCATTAGTTATGGGTAGTTTTGGACAACTGTTCGTCCTGACCTAGAATTAGAAAATGGTTATTTTTGTCAAACAAGTATTGTTAGGATAAAAACAATTATTATTTAATAGTGGCTCTTTTTAGGTGACACCTCATAGCCAAAATTAGATAATTGGTTGTTGAGTTGTTTTAATCTCAGCCGTTGGTTTGAATTAATCTTGGTCATTGGTTTTCCAACGAGAGTAGTATATAAAGGGGTCATGGGTCATTTGGAGAAAAACAAGGTTTGAGAAGAATTTGCAGTGATAGCAAATAGTCTTGCAGTGTTAGCAAGAGGCGTAGTAATAGCATTGGTATAGCAGTGGAGGGTATCAACGGGAGATATTAGGAGTTTGTCAGAGTTCTACCAGTAAGAGGCAAGGAATTCTTTTGTAACTCTTATATTGCTGAAGATTAATATATTTTCCATCTGTAGAATTGGTTTTCCCTTAGGGGTTTTTCCAGGGACGATTGTCCAAAAATATTGTGTCCTTGTGTTGCTTGTTTATTTACGTATTTTAGTGAAGTTGCAGTTGTGTTATTTTTCGATATTTAGTTGTAAATTTATTTTCAGCAGTTAAATAATCTTTATGAGATAGGAGATTAATAATCAGTGACTGCAATAGGAATTTTCACATTCCTTGATGTACTTATATGTGTAATTCAAAGATAGAGTATGATGTTTATGAGTTTCGGTAATTCTCTATTGTAACATTGATTGCACAGTTATGATTTTGGAACCATCTCTGATTGTTCTATATGAGATGGAAATGAGAACTTGCAAATGTTTAGACTACTCAGAGAAGGATGTTGTTTTCTAAGGTATTGGAATGCTTTAATTTTATTATATAAAGTTCATAAGTTTATATGCACCAATTCCATTACTCTCAATTTTTCTTGTTTAGACTACCTCGAGCTGGGATGGGTATCTTTCATGTCAGGAAAGATTCCAGGGAAGCGTAATTGCTTCATGGTAGAGTGGAAACGCACTCCTACAATATTCTCACCCTCATGTTCGTGTGAAGCAAGTCTCTGGAGCTCCTGATAGGAAGATCATCATGTATAGCGTATTATGGATCTTTGCATTAACCATTGGTCTATTGTATTTATATTGCACTCTTATGGCAGTCAAGCGATGACTCTTGTAAATCTCTGCTTCTTTGTAAGTTAAGATCTTATGTTGGTTGCACTTCGACGGTTTGGTCGAAGTCTCTCTTTTGCTTTTGTTAATTCGACAAGTTGGTCGAATTATGTTATGTCTCTAATGTTTTATGACATGTGATGTATTGGGTGTTTTCGACAGTTGGTCGACACTCTTCTTTATTTTGGACTCATGTGTCGCATAATCTGTCCGACAATTTTTGGTCAAACCTTGTTTTTCTTTCTTGAAGTTAAGGAAAATCATTTATTTTTGTCGGCTTGTATTGTCCACGTTTGACTTAGTTGACCGACTCCCTTGTCTTGTGGATATTGTTGATGTGGCACCTTTGTCGAGGTCCCAGTCCTTACAGACTCACATTTGGAATATGAATAGTCACCCTCATGTTTTATAGGGAACGACATTGCATTATGAATAATGTGTATGAAGACAGTGCATGAAGCACCAAAGGATATGTGTCCATCAAAGAGTAAGATTGTATTAGAGTTCTATCATCTTGCAAAAGATGTCCTTTTACTATATAGAGCAATAATTCGAGAACAGATAACTAAATAGTCAGATAGCTTAAGTTGAGCTACTATCATTATGTACGATGATTGTTTCTATCTGGTTCAAGTAAATTGTTGGAATTGCATTGAAAAGTGTTGATCATCAAAATGACAGAGTTCGGTTTATTTTAAGCACGACAATGAGAAAATGACAGTTAGAGCCTTAACTCAAAATTGCAATGTAAGAACTTGAGAAATCACTCTTAAAATGTAATAAACATATCTCCATCAAGAATGACGAAGCTTACAAGGTGCTTATAGAAGATTGCAATGCAAAGTTTGAATTCAAAGGGAAAGATGAACATTTGAATGAGCTTACAAGTTCCATAGAGGAAAATGATGGTTATTAGATACAAATGAAGATCATGTTCTTGAAGGTTAAATTGTCGATAAACAGGTAACTCATAGATTGAGAAAAGACTTGAAGCTCACCTTGGGGGCACTAGTATCTTGGTTTTATTTTGATATTATGGGCTTCAAATAACAATTTTGTAAAAGTGACTAAAATGTCATTAATTGTAAACAATGTTAGATTTTTTAGAGTTACTTTTTGTAAAAGTTAGGTGAATCTTAACTTGTTTTCAAAAGGGTAGTTATCAGAAGGAATTACTTAGTTTGTTATCTTAAGTGATAACTTAGGTAGTTATCTTAAGTGGTTATCCTAAGTAGTTACTTGAGTAGTTATCTTAAGTGATAACTTAGGTGGTATTCTAAGTAGTTACCTAGGGGGTCATGTTAAGTGGTCACATGAAGTTAGTTATCAAAAAGAGCCTATAAATACAAGGCTTTTGCAATGTAAAGGGGGAGAGACTTTTTGCAAAGGGGAAACTATGGAGAAATTTTCAAACAAGCTTTTGAGTTTATATTATGTACAAAAGCGTTTTTTTAATTTGTATATTTTCAATGAGATAATGAAGAATGCATTTAGTCATATGTCTTAAATGTGTTCATCGGTTATTATTAATATTATTTTGTATATCAAATTGGAAATCTCTTTATGTATTGATGAAATCCAATGGCCTTTCTAAAATATGTTATTGATTTGATGAAATGCATTCATTTCTTGGTATCTTGATGTGAATGTGTTGGAATAGCGTATCTTTTCGTATGTCAAAGTTTGTTATCCTTCTTTTATCATCATGACATTCTGTACTAAAAACCCCTTTGTAATCATCATTCGTTTGAATCTCAACTAGTATTCGTATGTCTATTGTTGGGGTTTATGTTAACCACTTACTTTAGTTTTGTCTTGTTCACTTTTGTACTTTCAGGTGAAAAGTACACAAATTACAAATACCCTCATCATACGAGGGACTTGCCCCTCTAAAATGTACAGGAAGATTGTGATCTGATTGTGATTGGATTGCAATCTCTCCAACTGTTGGCATAGTTATCACTACTTACAGGGCAAACAGGGTCATTTTTTAAGTACTCGCAGTGACAAATCTGTTTGCCAACAGTAATGTATAAAAGTTATATTATTAAAATAATAATAATTTATAAAAAAATCTCCTATTTATGGAGCTAGACTAGACAAACTAACTCATTTAAGAGAGTTAGAAAGGACGTCAAGTGGAACTCTCCAAAGAATGGATGGATCAAGGTGAATTTTGTTGGTGCTTCTAGAAGCAACCTAGGATTGTCAGTAGTAGGATACTTGGCCAGAAATACAAGAGGGGAAGTCCTACTGATGTTAGGAAGATGGATGTGATGGGCTATGAATAATGAAGTGAAATCCCAGGCAACATACATGGGTTTGATGGTAGCAAGAAAATTTGCATTTGGAAGGAAATTTATAATTAGTGGTGAATGCAATTTGAACCAAACAAATTCCAAATTGGAAGGTTGGTACTTGGCTCAGGTTAATTCAAAAGGAAGTCATTTTTTTTAATAATTTTGTTATTATGCATGGTGTATTGAGAGGAAAATGTTTTGGCAGATGAACTCGCCAAAATGGCAGTAGATATGATGTCGGACGTAGTGGAAGTCACATCACTGGTAACTTGGCACATGCTCTCTAATGAAAATTTTACTCCCCAAGATCGCCAAATCACTCAGGCGTGATGAACAAGGTTATCGTCATCATGAAAGATTAAGAGCGTTGAAGAGGGGTAAGTGGAGACGTTCTCATCATCCCATTTGTTGTTATTTAGGCATGGCAGGTGGTAAAGGTTGCAAGGTAACATCCAGTGCAAACAAAAATGGACTCATCAATTGTCTCATTCCCAAGGCTAGAAAGAGGCAGATGGCTTTTTATGGGGATATTTATGAGCGAAGGTTAACAAAGATGTTCAAAGTCGAGGCAAAGTGGTGTCATTCACGCCCTACATATGGTCCTTGGTGATGTTTATTTGAATGATAATGGTCGGTACCCAATTAATACCAATGTGGCATTGATTTTTTTGTGGAAGGTTACTTGATGCGGGGGAGCAATATAATTTGGTGGGTGCTGTCATGGAAAAACAAGGTTGGAAAAGGTGTTGTGGTGGTTTGTGCAGTTACCTAGTACACATGATTTTGGGTCGAGGTCTGATTATTGATAGAGATATGAGGTCAAACTTGGGAAAAGAAGACGATCCTCTAATTCTCTTTGTAGTATGGGGTGTTGGCATGGATGTACCGGCACAAAGAGCGAGGGATGCACTAGCATCAATTTTTTGAGGGTCTGTTTGGTAGCTGGAATATGCTTGGAATTGGCATTATCTAATTTCTAATTTTGTTTCTTCCATGTTTGTGTCCGTCCAAAAAAAAATTGGAATTGGAATTTTGAAATTCCAATTTTGTCCCAAAATGGGCATATGCATCTTCCACCCAAATAGGTGGAATTGGAATTTCGAATTCCAATTCCAATTTTTATAAAACTAAATTTAATATCTCATCGGATTTGTGACTTCTCCAAACCTTCATTCTAAAATACATTGGTATATTATATTGCTATATACACACGTGTATATACACACATGTGTGTATGCACACACATGCGTGTGTACACACACACACACACGTGTGTATGTGTATATACACATATATACACGTGTGTGTGTGTGTATATGTTCAAAGAAATTAAGAAATAAACAATTAAAATCCTTATGCATCTTCTCAGTTATCTTCCGGGTGAACCAAACGGGTACAGTCCATATTCCGGAAATCATTTTCAGGATAAGTATCTTCCAGAATTGCAGCATCTTCCAGAATCGACTATATCCACCATTTGGTATTCCAGCACCCAAGCGGGCGAAGGAATGTATCGTGGGCATCAATGCAGGTGGTAACATGAGGTTGATTTTTGCTCTAATGATATAGACTCCTCATGAAGCTTAGGAGGTCGATGAGGTTATTAAGGCTGCTAAGGATGGGAACGTGGGATAATTTATGGGTCCCGGACTACAGATTTTATTTTATTTTTTTGTCTAAATAGTGGTCTATGAACTATTATATCTATATGTTGAATGGTGGGTAGTTGGCTAGGGAAGGGTTATAGTATCACACGCTTGCAACAAGAGTTTGCTATGAGGGCTTGGACTATTTTGCTATATGACTTAGTAATTGTAAATGACATAGTACAACCCAATTAATGGGGTCTAATGCAATACATTTTCTTAGTTTTAATTGATTGGCATGGCCCTCTAAGTGCCACATTAATTGATAATTTTTTTTAAATTATTTGAAAAATAAGACCTTTAATTGATTCCATTTTTCACAGATCATCTTTAATTAAATAGAAATAATTGTAATTAGTGGTAAACTTAAAAGAAGAAAATTATACTAAACAACACAACATTTTTTTAAAACATACTTTTATAATGTTTTAATAATGATAAAACAATAGAAAAAAAATAATTTTGATCTAAAAAAAAGAAGACATACAATCCCATCTCATGTTACCTCACACATAATTATAAATCTTTGTTCTAAAATATCAAGTATTAAAACCATTATCAAAAGTGTCCATATAATCTCCAAATAAATTTAAAACAAATTAAAGTACAAATTGCACAATAAACTAACTAAAGAGATTTAGTATTGCATGCATGTTATATTTACAATCATTTAAAAAAGTTATCTAGTTATATGAAAATTTAAGTCGTTAAAAAATTACAATATTAGATAAATAATTATTTCTAATTAATAAAAAATTAAATCATTAATAATCACATGTCATTAAATAAATACAATAATATTACCTATGACAAATAATATTTTGATTTACGTATTTAATAATTCAAATTAATATTATTAAAAAATTAAAATCAAAATCTTTTCATTTTACTTTTACAATTTCAACCAATTTTATATAATTTATTACATTACTATTTTTGAAAAATTATCTTCAATCAGAATAAAATGATTTCTTCCTATAAGTGTAATCAAGGTATGTGGACTAGCTTAAATGGGTGGACCCTAAAAAGTCCCTCAATATTAACTTTTACAACGGCAAATATTAAAAACAAAAAAAAAATTATTTAACAAATAAACTAGGGTTTGGTGGCAACGAGCTACCTCGACACGAGAAGTCTGCAACGTTACAAGGATTCCTAACATTCTTGTAAAGAAAAGAAAAGAAACGAAGGGTTCCTGACATTGTAATGTACACGAAGAAATGGTTACTTACATGGAATGGGTTTTTTTGCCAACGAGAATACGGGAAATCTGGAGGCCGCGGCTGAAGGCCTCGTTGAAGAGGATTCGGGTCTGCATGGACTGAAAACCAGGCAGCCAAGAGAGCAGAGCAACGGGAGAGATGACAATGAAGGCGAAGATGAGGTCATAGAAGCGAGCAAGAGTGACGACAGTTTCCCAGACGAGTGAGGGCAGGAGGAGAGGGCGGAGAACTTGGGCAATGCAGATCAGACCCCACCCAGTGGGCATCAATGCCAGCATGCTCGTGGCCAAATCGATGGCTTCCAAATTGGTGTACCCCAGCAGCAGCCCAATCACCAGCGTGCTTAAACCCACCACCGCCGTCTGAATTATCCGGTAGTAGATATGTTTCGTTGCCCCATACTTGTTCTGTGCATATGTAATCACCAGATATATGGCAAGCACCACCACTACATATATCCATGACAGGAAGTATACCAGAATGCTCTTACTCCCATTTGCAATGGCCAGCTGATACACAATTCCATACTGGAAAACAAAAAACCTAAGATTCAGCAGTAATTCCAATGCCTTTCCCCAGACTCCTGTGGTGCGCAGATGGTCCTGTTCTTCATTCCACCACACTCTCCAGCTCTCCTCTGCCTTGGTTAAAATTCCTCCCTTGTACCATAACCAGTTCATAAAATCTTCTAGGTCGTAGACTGTTTTCAACCAATCGAACCCTGATGGGTTAAATATAAAGGGCGCCATGATCCATGAGAAGACCATAAACCAACTTGACAAGGTCAGTAGGATATAAGTAAATGTTTTGGTGGCAAGTGCGCTGTATGAAGCAAATACTATCAACAGGACACCCAGCTCAATTGCCTTTATAAAATGGCTACGCGAGTAAAGCCTGTAGTTTTCTGCAAAACTCTTGTGCTCTACAACAAAGCCTCGTCCTGTTGCCCTGTACTTTGCACCACCATGAAGTATTGTCCTGCCAAAGTAGTGGGTGCGAGTACCCATTGAAAAAGTGTAGAACACTGAAGCTAACTGCAATTGCATGGTAAAAGCATCCCAAAAGGCTGAAAGGAATCCATGCTCTATTGTATTTTCTATGATCATTGGAAGAGTTGTGAAGATACCAAGCTGTATGAGGAATTGCTGGTTGATAACTGCTCCAAGTGCTGCATTGTCTGTAGAATTTGCCACGTTTATAAGAGCTTGCTCTAATCCACTGAAAATCATATAAACACGTCCCCAGAGAAATACATAGACTGTTAGAACCACTAGCATGGTGTTAAAGTAGTATCCAACTGTTGAATAGTAAAAGGAAAGCATCCGGAAAAAATCAAGGCGGTGACCTAGCCTGTAGACATCCCTACTCAACACTTGCTCACCATTGCCACTAGCAACCTTAGCTTCAAACATGGAAATCTGATTTAGACCAACATCACGTCCCTTGCCTACCTGAATGTATTCATGATGTGTCACAGTACCTCCGCGCAGGGTGCAGTTAAAGCCTGCAAATATATCCTCGCTAATGTTTATGACCTTTGAAGCCTTACTCATGCCTCCACGAGTTAAGAACCACAGGCGATCAAAAACATCCGGGTGGCCATAGTGCATCCTAATCTTCAAAGGATTTGCAAGTACACGCTGGCCAAGGGTAACAAAATTCGTCTCTTGAGACGACATGAACCAAGCAAGAGAAGAAACTGATCCTGTGAACACATTTTCTCTGACACCCAGTATGGAAGGCTTTCGGAGGCCATAATAGTTTGTGAACTCCTGTAACAAGTTTCGCATTTTGAGGGCCTCTTCGAAATAATTTTCTTGATTCATATCAATTGTCTGCAATGCATCGCCTCTCGTAAAAATCAGAGCATGATTTTGATTTTCTGGTTTTCCTTCCCCGATTTTCAGTGGCCCAGGTAGCATCACCCTGTAGATCTCCACCTCCCGTTGCAGTGCTGAGTCATACTTGACCAGAACCGAATAATATTGCGTAAATTCTCTTCCAGGTTTTTTGACCTCATCAAAATAAGCTATTCGAAGAGCTTCATGGTTCTTCATCAAATACAAGATATCTTTAGCACGATTATCCTGCCTTGCCTTTTGGGCACCATAAATCTGACAAGTAACAACATAAGTAAATTTCAAAAGGGCAGAAGCATCTACACCACTCCTTTCACTGTTAGGGTGCCACTGAGATGGCACATTCATATTCTCGTTCACACCATCTATGGGCCTTGACGCTGTGGCAACAAGTTGTTGAAATCCTTTTTGAATATCAATCTCTGACGCTGAATCAAGAAAAGCCAACATTTTGAGAGCCTTGTGATAGTACATCATCCCTCTCACTGTACGAGCCAATGTCTGTCCTCTATAAGAAGCCCATAACCGGAGTTCCGTCACCTTTTTAGCTGTCCAGATATCATCAGGATCTTTCATTCCCTCACGATGCATCCTCTCCATGAAATTTGACCATTCATCGGGATATATCCTCTGGAGATAAAATATGATTGACACGCCATCTTCATTCTCTGTACGAAGTTGTTCTCTGCTGTACATAACATCCTCATCATAGTAGGGAGTCAGGACGCTGAATGCCATCATCTTTTCAACTGGCACAGCACGGGGCATGTTCATAAAGAGAGAATTGCTGAAGAAAGCAATCCTACGCCTTGCCTCCAGATTTTTGGGAACATGAGGCATTGAATCCCTCGTAGTCAGGATTGTCTGCAGCCGTCTTAATTGTCGATAGAAATGCTCATCTTCTACATCGGGCAATTCTATAGTGTCCTCAAATAACAGCTTCTGGTCAGTCCTTTTTGTAACCAGCCCGTCTTCCCTAAGTTTTGCGGTACTCCGCCTTTCTTCGGGAAAATCCCTTACAACAATATCATAAAGATTTTGCAAGGCATTAACCACCTTTTGTTGGTCCTTTTCAGATGGTTCTGTTAAAAGAATATTAACAAGTGACATTGATTTCAAGTGTATTTCAGGCAGTTCAGTCATTCTGTATTTCTCTGAAAATTTTCCCAGACTAAGTGATGAATCAATTTCTTGAAAAATGTTGACAATGATGGAGTACTCTTCGCTACGTTTGTTGACAATTTTGCTGAGCAAATGTTTGAAGCTGTCATATGTTTCTATCACTGCACAACGACGGTATTCATTGGTGGATATCTTCAACCATAATGCCTTGTCGTCACCCTCAAATGCACTAGCCTGACTTAAGGCATGCAATAGTTCATTACAGAGCAGTAAACATGGCCACCGAATAACACTTATATCCCAAGAGCTTGGAGGCACCTCCAATAATTCCACCTCCGAGTCATTTAAAATATCCTCTCCCCTAAGTGTCCACACAATTTCATTCCATATAATGGCAAACCTGCCCGCTTCAACCTGGTTAGTAGATTCAATCTTCTTGTGAATACCCAACCCATATCTCAATTGAATACGTCTGATAAAATCCCTTACTTTAGCTATCAGACTTCCATCAAATTCAGGGAGGAGTACTTCAGGAATTAAATTAAACTGGATTGCACTGGCAAAGAATTGAAAGCGCAGTCTCAATTGCTTAATATTCCGTATCTCGCCAAGATGAGAAAACAAACCCACCAAGGCTCCGACCAATGATGTGAAAATTGAATACCATATCTGGGTATCCATAAAGTACACTAGGATCACTGGTGCCCACAGCACCACAACACAAAATTGGTTTGTATTCCTAAATAACTCATGCCACTTATATGGAATATTGGTAATCTTCAATATTACCTTTGTTGGCTTTACCATGGGTTTTATTTGGACAAAGTAGCTGAAAGAGAACTTTGCAAGCAACAATGCTACCCAAAACAGAGTATAAAAAAAGTTCTGAACAACACCCTCTCGAAGACCACGTGCTACAAACAGTCTGGTTTCAAACCACCAAGTTAATAAATGAAAAATTCTCCAGTTGCTTTTCTCCACATAATTTCTGACCCAAGGAAGAATAAATAGAAGCAATGCCAGAAGCTCAGGAATTATGAATACCAAGGCAGTTTTTAAGTACATTACCAACCTTCTATTTGCCTCATCTGACCATCTGAAATCATGATTCCTTTGATACCACATGCGACTGTAAAACACAGAGAAGACGATGGTCCATACCAAAGCCGCAACAGTCTTTAGTACCATCCTTATTCCAATTAATGGAGTTTCTTTCGACACCAAGCTGTACTGCATGCCAGCATCAAGCAATGACTGCCAAAGCCGAAGGCCTGCCCATGTTATAAAGACACTCAAGACCTGCACTTGTGTGTTTCTCTCTTTTAATTCTGTCCAAGGAATTCCTGACCCCTCATTTGCCACAATAATAGCAGCCTGGAGAAAAAGAATGTACATCACCCACATTCGGTCGAAACTGCGGAAAATGTTCCAAAAAGAACGTTGCTCTACAAATCCTGTCTTTCCCACCACCTCTTTTTGCCACATCGTCTTAAATCCTTGGAAATCCCAATGCTGATAGTTCTGAACCACATTAGGTGATGCCAAAAATTTACTATTCTCATTGAGAGGCCATCCCAAATCCTTGAAGCATCTGCTGCTCCAAAAATACTCATTGATGTCGTCATAATTTCTCCAGGCCGAATGGGGAGCTTTGCCCCCACGACTGGCGTCAGCTTCAGCTTTCACTTTAAGATAAAGTGGTTTAACCACCTTATTCAGGAAGGCATCTTCCCCAATATAAGCAGGCAAGTCTTGTGGATCATTTCGGAACCTATTCAGCTCCGAGGCCATATGGTGGAAAATGTAGCACAAACACTCAGGCAAAAATCTTAAATTAGCAGCCTCACCCCAAATAAGAAGATACAGAGATATATAGAGCAATTCATTCAGTTCTTTTAGTTCACGGCTCATATGTTCTTTTATTTGAACATAAGGTTTTCGGCCCAGATATGCACACCAACTGTAATAGTTTTTTAGGATCTTCTTTCTCAGAGTTCGAATGATGCTTGGATTGAGCATGTTAGTCATGTCATCCGTGGAAGGCAGTTGTAGTTGTCTATTTGCCAAGAGAAGAATAATATGCTCTCGTTGATTTCGAACATTGTCTTGTTGGAAACCAAACAAAGCACCCAGCCAATCAAGTATATCCATATTTTCATTCCGTCGTGCATATGGAGGCCTTTGAAGTTCCCTCGAACATTTCAATGCAGTAATGGCTGCTCGAACTTCAGGTAGCTGCAATGCAGGATGATCTGCTAGCACATTGTTCACAGGAAGGATATTATAGACTTCATCAGTATTTATGTCATCCACCATTGAGAAATTAGCTTGGATCGAATCTCCCCGTGTGAAACTCATCTAGAATCCGTAATGAGATATATGTTCAGGCTCTGCCTTCAAACATAACTTGAGGGAGTTTAATGATCAATAATAACTTAAGCTGGCCTTCTACCCATTGTTTAACCTGTCAAAGTAAGATTTACGAAAGATTAATTAGTTGGACTGGCACATCCTAGTTTGTCCCATTTGGGAAAATGGTTTTTGCTTATAATTTGTAAAAGATTGTTTTGAAATGTTACTGCCTTGAACCCTCATAAGAGATTTGAGCACAAAAAATATGTAGAGCCATAGGGTCATCTTGAGTGCAGAAAGTGGCCACACCATGAAACAAGCCTATGTTTAGGGTTGTGCCACTACATATTACCAATGTGAGCCACCACCAAATCAGCAGCACCTCATGAGAAGAAAGAACTCCCACTTGAGTTAACTAGGCTGTCGAGAATGGAGCCAAATCCCTTAGAAATAAACATGTATAAATGGTAAAGCACTTTGAAATCATCTAGCCATCAACTCACAAATCATTCAAGGATGCTCTGTTTGTGGATTTTTAGTCTTAGAGACTGCTAGAAATCAAAAATTTCACTATTTTGGTTGATTTTTGGAGAGATTTTATCATCAGAAATATCAGACAGAAAACTGCTTCAAGGTTGAAATTTGATGATTGAATACTGATAATTCTTTGTTTTCATGAGCTCATATACTTTTATGCTGGCCAGTTCTGAAAAAAAAGTTGAATTTACAATTCCATTGCATAAATTGACGTGTATGATGAATTACACGCCTTCATTTCTAAGATGTAATTTGCTGGTTCGAATCACAAAGATTATCATAAAATTCCAGTGTTTGTTTAATTTTATGAACACCAATATGGATGAAATTTTTCATGCTTCTAGGTTTCTGAATTTTTATTGGTACCGGATGTAATCTTGCATATATGAGCTATAAATTTTGTCAGTAGGTGGTTGACATGCACAATTTGATATTGAGGCACTATCGGGAGAACTGCTGTGGACAAGAATCTTCACTGATGTGCCACAACTCTCACGTACATCATGAAGCTACCAACCTTACCAAGGAATCTATATACTAAAACAGATAGAATAAAGCATCAGTGTTTGAACCATCGAGAATCCTACACATCTTCATGGCATAATCTGAGCACTTGGGTGAATCTTGTACATGCCCAGTAGTCATGTCTATTCAAATTGTAACATGGTGAGGTATCATATATGACACTGAATTGTAGTGCAGAACAATAGGTGAGAAATTAAATAGATGTGGGAAAGAGTATAAAGTAGTAAGAAGAATGTAGAAGAGCATGTAAGAGTGGAATCATATAGCACCTTGTAAAACTGCCAGGGAATCTTGATAAAATAACAGATAGAAAGAACAGAGCATCATTGGTCGAACTGACCACAATTGTAGAGAGCTTCGTGGCGTAATCTGAGCACTTTGGTGAATTTTGTACATGACCAGTGGTAATCTCTTTTCAAATTGTAACGTGTTGAGGTATCATAGATGACAGTGAGTTGTACTTGCAATATGGAAACACAGATGAGAAAATTAAATAGATGTGGGAAAGCGTATAAGAGGAATGGAGAAGAGTATTTGAGAGAGGAATCATATAGCAGCATGTAAAATAGTCTATGATTGAATAAAGATAGTCAAAGTAGGTTATATCTATTCCGAGTGATATGTGTGGATAAGCATATGCCATAATTGACCCCCTTCTTTTAATTAAATGCATTATAAGTAATTAAACAACTGAAGTTATCCCTATTACCCTTTCATTTGTTGTGTTATCACTAAGAATATGTAATCATTGACCCCCTACTTTTAATTAAATGCATCATAAGTAATTAAATAGATAGAATTAACCTTTTTACCCTCCTATCATGTGCTGTGTTATCACTAAGGTCAGGATTATATGAGTTGGTGTAAAGTTATTATGCCAACATTTGATTCCAATGTCAAGACCTTAGTTAACTAATGTCCAACAGAGAGTACACATTACACTTTTGAAAGACAGCATTGCAAGGATTTGAGGACTGGTGGAAGTAAAGGTTGAAGAAATTCTTTAAATTTAAGGCTGAAAGAATTGGAGAATATTTCTCCACGGGTCTAATTGAGATCAGTCTGAAGAGTCTTGGTGCTCTTTTCCACACCTTCCCTGACCTTGGATTTGTGAGGACAAAAGCTACTAAAAGTAAATACTAATAATTCCAGTTTGAGAATCCAATCAAGTGGACACCTAAAGATATCCACAAGGTACAAAATATCAGAAAACATTGAGCCTGAAATTTGGATTATTGGTTGGACACCATCTTGTATATACACTGTAAACAAGGTTTACTAGCAGTTTTTTTGCTAAGGATCTTGCTGGCACTTTGCATCTCCTATCACTAACACATCACAATATTGGGGTGAGCTCAGCTCAAGCAACCGTGTTTTACAAGGTCCTCTTAACACACCTTAGGATCTTTTATTTCTACATCTAGATTCTTATTTATATCATGATGATATAGTTAACAATTAACCTCCCTTATTCATTCCTAGAGTCATCTATATGCTTTAAGTCTCAATTATTTCATTGTTCAATTATGGCTAAATGCTGACCGTACAATGCAAAGTACAATTTTATTATTTTTCTCACTTTCAAATGAATAAATAACAAAAGTTGCAGAACTTTATAAGAGTCTACTTGATAATCTAGTAGTAAACCTGTGCATTTCTTTATTGATCTTGAGAAGATATATTACAAAAGCTTTGGAATGATTTTGTGGCCTTCTAGCTGACCAACTAATCCGTCAAGACAATGCATATGGAACTCTTGGAGACACTCAAACAATGTCGGATCTGCTAATTACAATCAGTTTTCAAAGTTACAGTGATTCAATTACAGATTTTGAACACACCACATCAATACAGACTCCATATAATACTACCCACAACTGGAAAATGAAACCTTAAGGCTTCTTGCAATATTTCTTCTTCTTGGTTCTATAACTACTTCCTCTTTCTTTTTTCTTCTTCTTTTTCTTTTGTCAATCTGGAGAATATATCTCTTTCAACACTAAACAGAGATCTTGGGGAAAGAACCATGGTTGTCTATAATTGTATAGGCCTCCCATGTTTGCTTGTATTACCTTCACATGGCCATACAGTTAGAACCATGTCCTTTACTCAGCAACCATATGCTTTTGTACACCATTCACGTTTTAGAGGGACTCATAGGTACCAAGAGGTTGAGAATCCTTATATGTCAAATCACATTCATTCCGTACCCTTAATGGCATCCTAGGTCATGCAAGGAGTTGGATAAGGTTTTTGTTTGAACAATGGAGTTTGGACATTTGGCATACTAGGCAAGGAAAGTTCAGACATGCAAAGATGACCAAGTCCACAATCCCAATATGCGCTTAGAAGGGAAAAGAAGACTTGGAGGGAAAGGGATGACAAAACCAACAGGGATGCTGAGATGAAAAAAATTGAAAAGGGGCTTAGAGGAGAAAGTTGACTTGGAGGGAAAGACATACCATGGATGACAAGTCTGATAGGCATGTAGAGATGAGAAACCCTGTAAAGGGGCTTAGAGGGGAAAAGCAAACTTGGAGGGAAAGGCATCATATAGGCATGTCGAGATGAGAAACATAGAAAAGAGGCTTCGAGGGGAGAAGTGGACTTGGAGGAAAAGGCATGCAAAGGATGAAAAGTCCAAGTAGCATGCCATGATGAGAAACTCCAAAACTCAAAAAAGGGTAGGAGACTTGGAGCAAAAGGCATGCCAAGGACGACAAGTCCAACAAGGATGCTGAGATGAAAACACTTTGAATGAACATCCTTAGACAATCGCTCAGCATAAGGAACCTAACTGAAGATTTCTCAGATTGGTTATCAATGGAGGGTGGATAGGGTCAAATGCTCAACATGGAAGCAAAGCAAAGCAAACACAAGACACCTAAAAATAGGTTGCCAACACCACATATAACAAGAAAACTAGGATAAATACCAACACCAGCGGAAGGTACGAGCTGGTTGATATTATGATAATAATGAGATAAAGGGCAGTTATAGGTTAGTTGACAAAACAGACAATTGACTGCTTCAAATCCAGTTAATGAAGAAAAAATTTCTTCCCTTTACAACCTCTATTTTTCTATTATATTCTTCCTTTATGGTATTGGTCTTTGGATATAAATTTCAAAGCTGATATTTGAGTCTAACTGATGTCTGAAGACAGATAGATGTGGTGTAATAAAGCCTAGGGTTTATGCATCCGTAGAGGACAGATGAGGGTTGTATTCAAGAACAAATGATAAAATGGTCCAGGCAGGCTTGAGAATGTACTCAAACAGCAGCACATACACAAATTCTGGAAGCCTGAACAGATAGTTATATTTTTACCAGAATTCCAGACAGATTCAAAAGCAGTTCAGCTTTTCTGAGTTTGCAGTCATATAGCTCACTGTAAACCATTGTGGGGCGCTGTGAGATAGAAGGTCCAGATTTGAACTCAAATACTGGATTTGAATGATATAGAAACCATTCTGAAGAAACAGAGGCAACAGAGACATTTATCTGTTTAGTATTTATAGTGACAATTCTACTCCTTTGTTTTCATTGTCAAAATTTTATTTTTATCAGAAAGTTCTTTGTCAGAAGAATTCCCGAAGAGAACCCATTATTGTTAACAGAGAAACCTAGAAAAGATGTCAATCTTAACCACCTCTTTTTTGCTAAGCCTCAAAAGTTTAATCCTCGAAACCAGAACATATGGAAAACAAGGGTGATTACCACACTCGAATACAGAGACTAGATTGATTTTTAAAAAAAATAGCCTCATGTTGGTAAATGAGTGGTATATGACCTTGAATAATATTGGGATCTCCAAAATAAAAATAGAGAGGTCTTGATGCTCTTAAATCTCGGTGACAAACAATATGTTGCCCAAAGTTTTAGGTCCAAAACTTGCATGTGGGAAGTAGGTTGAAAGAAAATACTGGACTTTGGATAGCCGTAACTCATTGTATTTGAAGAACTTGTTTTTCTTTCTTGAATTGTATTTGAATAATTCAATTAAAAACATTTACCAAGCATAAATGATGCCACGGGTCGATTGGCCACCATCGATAAGATGATAGAAGAGGAGGATTTGATTGGGACCACTGTTAGAAGCCTGCCACTTCCATTGAAGAATTTTGTTGAAACCTTTTAGTCAGGCTTCTGAATATGCTAAATTAACCATCGGTATGTTATGTAACAAAGTGCTTTAGAAAGACAAATGGACGACAAAAATTGAAAGGCGCGGTGAATGTTTACCAAGTGCCCTGGCTGCAAAGTTAAAGGAAAAAGATGCAAATATAGTCTCAGAAAGGAATATGACCAACGCAAGAAACTTTTCCTAATGAAAGATGTGGGAAGAGAATATGGATAATAAGAAATAATCTGTTCCATGGCATTTCCAAGATGAGGATGGTAGGACGCATTTCTTGGACAGTAGGGGACGAGGCCTTTTTTAGTGGATGACAGTGACAACTCTTAAAAGTAGGGAAAGTTTTAAAATATAGAAACTCTCAATTAGTCATATAGAGGCCATTCATCATGTGACATGGACTTTATAGAACCATTGATTTTTCATTTTATTTTGTTTTGAATAATTTAGTTGGGGTTTCTATTGAGGCTCCACCCTTGGAGTAAATTGAAGCAATAATGCCATAAAAGGACAAGATAGCTCTACACTAAATTATCTACGCTTTATGTGTGTTCTCAAAATCATACTCTTTGAGGAGATTTGTTTCTTCTTTTTCTTTTGATTAATTGTTGTACTTTATTTGCCATTTTTAAGAAACTCTTCATAGTACACTAGTTCTCCTTCACTTTCTCCTCTAGTTTCTAAAGGGAAACCCTCCTCAAATGAGAAGGAATCAACCATTAACAAATGGAGTGCCTTTGAGCACTCCAGCCGATCAACTAAGAATATTGCTAGCTATTTAAGGAGGTCAACCTCATCAAGCTCAAACGAACCTGTCTTAAACTTACATTCAAATTCCTACAATATCAAAGAGTTACCATCTATAACACTCATCAACACATTCCACTCCACACACTCAAATTTGCCTCTTATTCACTTCTTTTTCTAAAACACTAACTTCCTTATCCATATCCCTTTATATTGCTTCTTTGGATTATTTGGATCTCGTATATGCTACCAACTGATTAATGATGCCGCTCTACATTCTTCCACAAAGAAACCAGACCAAAATGCCATTTTATCTTTTTGCATTCATCCACGAAAAGACCCGCATTAAAGTAGTTCTAGAAGCAAAAGGCTAGATTCTCATTATCCAATGGTTGTTTCCACACCTCTTTTCCTACCTTCAATTCTATTTCTATAGGGAGAGAAACCAAGAGAAAAATCTAATCCTACCAACACAAAGGCTGTAGAGATTAAAGCATATCTGTGTGTTTCAGGAGAGATAGAAATACATTTCCCTAAGAGATGCGTATGCTTTTCAATGTTGAGAATTCCAAAAACGAAGAGAGAATGTAATAACTTCCCGGCATTAGCTCAAATCCACATAAATCTTTTTGCAATCACTCAAATTTCAGCTCTTTTTGATCAGTAAGTTTCCAATGTGGACAACGTGAGTGCATACAAAGACTAGAATGAGTTCAATAGAAATAATTGAAGGATATTGGTGGGTTAGCCGACCAATTTACAATATAAGCAACTCATAGAGTCAATTAAGCCAAACTGGCTGATAGTGAAATGTGAATTCCAATCAATGCCAAAATGGCAAACTAAATCACTTGATTTTGATACGCGTTATCCATGGCGGAAAATATGATGAAACAGATAAACTGACGAGGATCTATTACAATGATTAACAGGTATTTGGCGGTGAACCATTCAAGATCTTTAGAATATCAAACACTGGAGATAAATCGTCCAGCAAACAATGAAATCAGAATTTGAAGTTGTAGTACATTTAATTGGAATATTTCTTCAGTTTAGATTAGATAACAACTAAAATCATTGATGAAGTCTCAAATGCAGATATGGATTTCAAACTACAAATTGATATTCAAAACTACAGTAGTACTTGCAAGATTGTTGTAATAGAGTGATTTATAGATATATGCAAGTTGGTTAATGCAACCTCAAGCGTACTTGATTAGATTAATAATTGCAGCTCTAGGATGGTATGCTTGTATATGGAGAGATATTAGGTCCGCATGTGGATCATGCAACTAGTCTTGGGAGAGAATTACTAACCTCAAAAAACCTTTAGGAGGGGCAACGATCGAAACAATGACTACCAAATAGCAATTATGAATAGGATTATAGGACGGTCTGGTAAAATATTTGTCAGGCCAGTGATCCACACTATTAATATTATAAATTATTTTAATAGTCATTCCCCTGCCATCAGCGTGGTCCTCAAAATCAAGAACACAAATTTCGTTCTCCAAAACCATATCCTCGTATTATAAAGAGAGTAACCAAGATGGCACTTTTTATGACACAAAAAGTGGCATCCCAACATTGAATTGAATAACAAGATCGGTAATATTTCGAACTTAGGATCTCTCCAGCCGATGCAAAAGTTGATTTTATAGATTAAGACGACCACTTTACAGCCAACTACTACTGTATTTGTTTTCACTCACATTTTCATCATTTTGACTGCTATGTGTAGCAGCAACTAAGCAAATAATGTTTTTCTGACATATTTACCCCAGTATGATGTACTCAAAGTTCACTCCAAAGAAATTGCTCCAGTATGCAGTACAAATAGTGCCGTGGATCCTTCTCAAAAGTTCTTTAGCTCAAATACCAAATAAAAACATACAGGTTCTGAAAAACAGTACTTCAACAAGAAAGCACGAAAGAACTATAAAGCGTCGCAAACAACATAACCATAAACCTTGACACCACATTGATCGAAACAGAGATTACAAATTTACGAAAATAAAGTTCCAGATTTGCATTTTAGTACCTGTCTGGAATTCTTCAGCAAAGCAATGCCTCTCAAATGTGCTCAAAAAATCATTTAAGACATACAGATTTCCACAAGTTTGAAATTGAAAAGCCTTCTGGGGTTTGATAACTCAAAAGAAACATTTACCTGCAGACAGAGCTCCCGTATCCTTCATTTTCCAGTAAAGATTCCGCTGAATCGTTGCAAAAAACAGAAGCCATGGCTTTGTCGGACTTAATGGGCGTGCAGCTTCACCAAATCGAATGCCCCTGCCTTGACATTTACATGATTTCCGTCGCACATACTGTTCCGGCGGCTCAAACCTGTGGGCATGTACATCCCTATCATTATCGCGTTTAGAAAAAGGATTGCCCGAGCAGGCCAAAGCATCCTGTCAGCTATTTTGTACGGGACGGTGTATATACATTCCACGATCTCTGGAGGGCTCTCCAAATTCCCTGGAGTAAATCTGCAGATCACACGTCCGATTGAGGAAAAGGAAGTAAGGAATCTCTGTTGATTTTGCTGGAAATACGTAATTTTCTGCAAGTGGATATTCTCTATTTAGTGCTCGACATTTTCACAGGAATGTGATGGAGGTTGAGTTAGAGTCGGGACTCGTGTTCACTCTTTTTATTATTCGCACGTTATTCTGGGAATTTAAAATTTATTTATATTTGTCTTTTTGTTGGAGACGCCACATCACTTCCTTTGAGGAATAATAATAGAAAATAAACGCACTCTATGCTGGCAATAAAAGTTGTACTAGCTGTTATAAAAGGGAGGGGTAAAATAAACTTTTGAGGAAGAAAAGTGGGGACTTTTAATTTATTTCAAAATACTTGATGTTACATTAATATGATTAGGTTTAATATGCTAAACTTTTTGTTTTATTCTTTTTGTATATTTCTCTCTCATTTGGAATATTAGATTTTCACTTTCTTTTTAAGAGGATATGTATAGATAAGTAGGAGATATTTTTCTAGGAGATAGTTTTCACAGTAAGTCAAATTGTTATATTGCTATCAGGAGTAATTTTTTAGTCAAACTCATTGACCCATGTTTCATGAGTAGTGGTTCACAAGAACCCATCTCTCATGACAATGAATGGAACACTTAGAACTCATTGCATCTAGGTGATGCTCACAGAGGTGAAGCACCATGGAGGAAACTTTGTAGTTAAGTGCATTTGAGTTCAAGTAGTACTGGGATGGGTGACCTCCCGAGAAGTCCCAGCGCTTCACCTTGTGAGCATCACCTAGATGCAATGAGTGCTAAGTGTTCCATTCATAATCACGAGAGATGGGTTCTTGTGAACCATACTCATGAAACATGGGTCAATGAGTTTGACTCAAAAATTACACAATTGAATCCTATTAGCAATATCATAGGATATGTATATTTGTATATTTTTAGATCATCGGTTCAATATTTTTATATCATCGATTCAAACTTTTTTTTATTGCCCAGGTATTTACTTTTTATTGTTTATATTTATGTCATTTGAAATATTAGTGTGCTACTTTTGTTTTTTGATCAAATTCATGCATGTTCATATATCACGAATCTAAACTTTCTTTCTCTTGTCTAGATATTTACTTTTTCAATTAACCTTAAGTTCTAATTTGTGTTCAATGGTCAAATTGGGCCTACAAATGTTTTTTAAAGTTGTAGTGGTCTATAATAGAAATTTTCTACTGCACCTTAATTAAATTGCCACCAACCTTTTCCTCAATACAACTCTATTCAATCCCTTTATCTTTCTCTTGCAATCTTGAACCTCATATTATCTTATATTATTTTCATCTCTAGTTCCACTTTGACACCTATCATTCCCACCCATTGCATTGTTATGTATTGTTTCTCTATCTTTTAACTTGAGTTTATCCCATCTTCTTGCACAATTATCCCTTTTATTTTCCTCAATAAACCTTCTTCTACTATTGTTCTCACTTGACTCAAACTAGTTAATGACACGAGTCCTTCTCATTTTCTTAATTGTGAGGATAACTTCAATGATGATGTAGATTATGAACATATCAAACAATTGATTACAAACTCCAAATTCTTCACGATGAAGTGGGTTGCATAGAACATGGACCCAATCTGTCCTCTTTAATTGATGACTTGCACACCTTATTGGTCTCTACCTCTTATGGTACGAGTATCTTTAAGGGCGTCAGATAAGATGTGAATGGGGTTCATCTTTCACATGTCTATGCTTCTATATCCACTTTTCCTCTTCTCTTTTTTCCCATCTTGTTTCCCCTATTACTTGACCTACTAAACATGAGGCATTCCTCTCTTTCACACACCCTCCCAATATATTTCCTTCCTTCTACATGGTATTTCTACACCTATCTATTCTCATCTTCATCCCTCCACTAAACATAAGGTCTTATGTGTACTTCATATATGCTTATCATACCCCAACACTTCTTATCACTATTTTTCATTCTTTGTTTCCCACCCCTCTACACCATTCCCTGTCCACCTTTATATCCCCAACCAATTTCCAATCAAATCCTCTTCTTTGCATGCATCCCTTTAGTCTACCTTTATGCATCCCCTCTCTCACTCATGATTATACTAAACCCTACCATCCAACAAATCAGTCATCACCTAGGTGTTACACAAACTAAACTCAATGTCCTTCATTCCTCATTTTATAAGGATGTTACTATTAGCCTACATCATAACCCTCACTCTATCACAACCTATTTTTTTGGAAAAGGGTAAACACTTTTGATTCAAAACTATGAACCAATAAGGACACAAATGTGGGACATCATCTCCAATATTAAAATTCAACAACCACACCCTAATAGGGCTTGAACCTTGATGGTAGGAACAACACCATCAAAACTGAATCATCATAGTGGATCACAACCTAAACATTATAAACTTAAAAATTAACTAGGTTTTTTTTGGTTGACTAGGGGGGATCAGTAGGGATAGTGCAACAAATTGGAGCTCAGCTCAAATATTTTACCCCTCATCCTCACTTAAGGCAATGCACTTCACCCTTTATATACCTCTCTAATTGTGAATCGAGCACGAACAAGCGTTGAGTAGTTTTAAGAGATATTAATCATATCATCAAGGGTCATAAGTAAGAATGAAAAAAATTGGTTAATTTGACCATGGTATTCATAATCATATGTATATATGTTACTTTAACATTTGTGTTATTACAATACTAAAGTTTAAACCTTTACTTTAGGTACTTATAAAGTAAGTTCAAGTGTCATCTATTATATATCTAAGTCCTTGACACACTAATAATCAATTATATCCAAGAAAATTACATTTAAGCAACTTTCCATACAAATCAAATTCCGAGAGAGGATAACAAACAAATCCATCTATTGGTGTTATCCTTCTAATTATCAAATGAATGTTCAACAAAATATTATAAGGGATAGGTAATTAGATTTGTAAACATTCTAGAGCATATTATAATTCAACTATACTTTCAATAAAAATATTTAGTAAAAGGAAATATATTAGATTTATACGGTACATAACTAATTCTAGTGGAAAATATCATACCATAAATTTAAGTACAAAATATTGGATATTCGACTTGAAGCATACATGCGATGATCTTCAAAATTTGTAATACATCTTGGTTCACACTAAAAATAGAATGAATTACTCACATGACGGCAATCATATAGTTTAATTGAGCCCTTTCAACTTACAAATTTTCAATATAACTCAAATGTATCCTCTAAACATAAAACTATAAAAGTGAAACTAAGATCTACAAGTGCACCGTGTTTGCCATAAAGGAAGGTAAACATAAATAGCAAACTAAATAAGGATCAACCAAAATGAGCATAGACTTAACCAAATATCTAAAATTTGTGAAGGAAGGAACACACATATCACAAGAAAACATGTGGGGCGTGAAAGTGTAAGAGTAACATGAAAAACCATTTAGAGGAGGTCAAATCATGGGTAGAAGTGGTGGAGAGTTCAATGGAAAAGGAAAAGGAGGCAAATACAAGATATTTGGATTATAATAAAGAGAACACAGATAAAGATATGGTAGAGGAAAAATCTAATTATCACTGGATAAACAAGATATGCTAGATTTGAAAACATAATTCTTAGAAACAAAATATAATAGGAAGAAACAATTCAAGTAGGATTGGAAATATAAGAGAAGAATGTTGTGGGCCTATTAAACTTGTCACGTGATGAGAGATGAGGATGAAACTATATTCTAAGCAATATGTGTCTTACAAAATATTCATGTTTGTATCTAGATGAATATTTAATTAAACTATAGGAAGAAATAATTGGTTAAACTAATGGCATCAAGGGGTGAAGGTAAATGGGTATGGTTAAAAGATTAAAAATTTAAAACAATCTCATTGGAAATCAAGTTTTATGAAATGCACAACTAAAGCAAGAAATGGGAAAGCGGAGATATGTATCCAACTTATGTAGCTGCTTTAGGTAAACAACTACCTAATTTACCATATGTGGGTATGTTGATATTTTCCAAGTGATTTTGGATGTCTTTACAGGGTTTCTCCACATACCTTCTTCTATGCTCATTTCTCACAATCATCTACAATACTCAACATAATACATGTCTCAATAAATGGCCAACTCCAACAAATTATATTCAGTGTGATACTTTATCATTTCTTCTTGAGGGTGAGTATGGTGTTCTTCTTTTCACAGTTTTGTCCAATTTCATTTTGGAAATTATTTGTTATATCTCTTTGGAGTTGGGTTAATTGAATCTATTGAATTATTGTCATCTACCCTATTTGGGGTGAATTTCCTAAGAACCCATTATTGATTCATCTCTTTAAAGGTTCTTACCATCTTTACATAAAATCCACTTTGTAGATTAAATTTATCTACCTAGCTCTCTATTTTAGTCCTAATGACCTCCCAAAGTGATTTTCACCATCCATATCACCCACAGTTGTGTCTTTTCTCTTTATCATATTTATCATTTATTTGCAACAACCTACATCATCACATACTTATATGCTAGTAGGAAAGTGACTCTAATACCACTACAACGTCCATTTATAGATTTACCAATACAAACAACAGGTTTACAGTGTTAAAAAATAATTCACAAATCTATGATCAAGAAACATCAAGTAATTGTAGCCAAATAACACCAAGAACTTGCTAGCCAATCACACAGATTTGCATAAAAGAGTCAAACTTTGACAATTCTTATATTGATTAAGATTTGATTTCTACAACCAATAGAATTGTTATGGAAATGATCTACACATCAACAAAAAGTAAGTATAATACTAGAATAAATGATGAAAAACTAAACTTCCTTGCCACTTCTTGAGGCTATAACGCACTTCTTGAGTGAGAATTCCTACAAGAACCAAAGTGTTTTAATCCAATGGTTCTAATAAGCAATGAATTTTTGTCCAAGATCTTATGATGATAGTATTTCCATCGACACATGTGTTGTGATTAATGGGAAGTAGTACTGAGAGGGGAGGGGTGAATCAATACCTCTAAAACTTTTAACACTTTTCACAATTCATCATTAGTAATCATTCATTATTATATTACCGACCATTACTGTTGTTCTTTCTTATGCATGTAGTATTATTCCATAATCTTTAATTGTTGGCAACATTCATAGAAACATTCAAGAAAGTAATAAACACATAACACAAGATATGATATCGCAGAAAACTCCTGTTAGGAAGTAAAAACTGCGGTGGGGATGGCACCCACAAAACTTCACTATCTGCAGAATGGAAGGGAGCCAGTAAAGGCTTACAATTGATCACTTCTTATGATCTACCTTGTTATGATTATTAAGGTGGAGACCGGTTAAGATCTACTTTGTTAAGAGCTTTAACAACACTGATTTAAGTGTGCACTTGGTTAAGAGATTTACAATAGGATTGTTAAGTCCACATTTCTTGAAAGGATTTCTTATGTGTACTACACTTGTTAGAATGAGTACATATGATTGACTTGACTGTATGCAATCTACAATTGCTAATTACAGATCCATTAAAGCTCTCATAATAATAATATCACCTTAAGTGACTGATTAATACCTTTCTATGCTCATCGGTAGCCTGTGTTCTTGTTCTTGAAACTGATTTGATTGTTTTCTGTCCTTCTGCACAAATTCTCTTGTCCGGTCTCTATATGCTCTCTGTGGCTACAATCTTCATTGAACAACAACTATTCTCAATAAATTGATCATCTATTTATACAAGTGTTTGACCTATCTTAGAATCACGCATTACAATGTTATCTCTTAGATCCAAGGTTTACAACTTGACCTTGATCTTTAGTTTGCATGTTTTAAATCAGTTAAACTAATTAAAACAATAATAAATACATTTCTTCCTCCACACATAATGGATTTAAAATCAAATCAAGAAGCTATAAATACAACTTTAGTGATTTATCTGACGTGGAAAGTCATATCCACTTTTTGCAGGATGTAACTGACTGTCGGTTCTTGGTCGTCGGGTTGAACTGAAAGTCTGTCGGTGTTCCTTTGTCAAACTGATCGTCGGGTTCCCTTTATCTGTCGGGTTCCTCTCTGTGTTGTTCCGTCAGGTTGCACTGTTGTACTCGTCGGGTTTCATTAATCTTTTTGTCATCGGATGTGCTTTGAACTTTGCAGTATCGAGTAACCTTGGCATCGGGTAGTGTTGTGCCCTGTTTGTCAGTGTAGAGTAAACCGATGGTGCAACTCACGTTTTTCTTTGTGTATACTAATGGAAAAATATAATGCCTTCAATCTCCCTCTTTGACATTAGTATCAAAAACTGATATGTACATAATACTAAAGTGTTTAGTATGTACGCCATGTCTATATCCTTGTCATTATATGACTCCCCCTAACTGTATGCATCGGTATAGGATAAGTACATATGTACATATGTATACTTGCCTCTTTACTATACATTCCCTGTTCTTTGCTCTTTCAGTTGTATGATTGTACATATCATTTCCTCTGTTCATTTTCCCTTTTATACTAACTAAACTATACATATCATTTCCCCCTTTATTTGATACTCATGACAAAAATGTACAACTTATAAGATGCCAAAAATTGTGACACAAATGTGTAACTTACAATGTGTCAAGAATATGAGAATGGGTTGTCTTGATGTCTTCGAGCAATTTCTCCCATTTTTCTTTTAGGAGTTCTAGTGCCATGTGTTCTAGCTATAGCCTTGCATGCATATCATAAATGTTGTCTAGGACAGACATTTCTGGGGTGGCAATTAGTGTGTTTGCCTCTATCACATGTTGTTGCGGTATTAAAAGTGTCGGTAAGAGCTGAGCTTGTAGCTCATTTACCTCATCTCTGTACTTCATCTCTGCAATATGTATGTCTTGTCTGAATTTCTGAGTCTGTTTGATTTGTTCAATGTGCAATTTAATTGCCTCTTCATTATTTGTGAGACTTTGTGCATTTGTCTTAAGATCAACATTAATTTGTGCTATCTTGTCGGTATACTCTTGTGAGAGTTGATCAAGTGTACACAATTTCTATATTAAAGTAATAGCTTATGAGATTATTGGATCTATTGTGCTGATCAATTCAGAAAGCTTTACCTTTTTCAATACCACTTCCAGGCTTATCTTCTTAGCTAGCTTGAACTCATACTTATGTTCAAGTCTCTCTTCCATGACCTTTTCATCATCGATGTTATGTGATGTGATTTCCTCTGTGAGTACCACTAGTTGATCAAGCATCAGGGTTGTCTGATCAACATCTACATCTACATCTGGTACTATTTGTTGAAGTATCCCTCTTGTCACTTCAAGTACCTTTGCCTCTTTTGTGGCTTTCCTTAATTTGTCTTGCATTGCCTTTCTCTCACAGAGTTTTGCATATTTGGTCAATTCAGTTGGATCCAATGTCCTCGAATCACAAACTGGTATCTCAATGATTTCATCCAAAGTTACTGGATTCTTATGCTTGCCCTTCTTCTTCTTTGAGACTTGTGGGGACGCAGATGTATGAACTACCATTGCTAGTTCATTTGTTCTCTCTGAAGTGCTTGGTGAAGGCTTTGTAGAAGATGCTTCTTGTATTTTTTGCTCGGGGTGCACCTGTCGGTTTGGTGAAGATGTCTCTCCATCCACCTTGGGTGTATCTGCAGATTTTTCTTGTGTTTTCTTTTCCAACTCACTCTTCTTTTCCTCTTCACTCGTATCTTTCTACTTGTCCTCCTCTACCTTTTGAGTTTTTTCTTTATTTTGATTAGTAGAGTTATCTTTCTTATTTTCGGTAGCAGCTTCCTCTGTAGTGGTGTCCTTTGTAGTATCTGTAGTGTCTGTTACTTCAGCATCACCCTTGTCCTCGGGTGTGCTTGTGTCCTCTGCAGCAAATCCGTCATTACCCTCTAAAATATTGATTGCCTTCATTAATACAAGCATATTTCTTTGAGTGGTAGCTTGGGTTGTATCCAAAGTGGTGTCCTGCTTGTTGGTTTGATCATTTAGAGCAGTGACATCCTCATCTTTTTGCATCTTTTTCGCAGGGTCTGGTTTGGTTAAGTCCATGACTGAAGTGTCCTGCAATGTCTCATCATCAACATTCATTTCTTTACCATCTGATGTCTGTAAATCTTGTTCTTTTCCTTGATCCTTAAGTGTAATGAATATCATATCATCTTTCTTCTACAGATCTTTATGAGAGTCATAATTTGTGATGTCTTGAATGTCAAGATCATCCATTACCTTGTCCAAATCAATTTGTTCCATATCTCCACTATTGTCCAAAGCAATGTGCTAAGGACTTGCTTTGTCTTTCTCCTCCTCTCTATGAGGCGTGTCGGTGAGAAGTAACTGATTCTCACCACTTGTTGACTCTGCCGATAGATCTAGGAGTTATCTCCATTTTGTTTCAGTCATTGTGTCCAGCTCTATGAACTTGTCTTCAAGTACTTTGTAAGCCCTTATCTTGGCTACAATCTTGCCTGAGTGCTTCATAATCTCTTTGATTTCTTCAATCTTAGATTCGGGAGGCATTAGTTTGACAAGTACCCTCTCCCTTGCTTCTCTCTCGGTCTGTAGAGCATATGACCACTGTTGGGATATTCTATTACCCAGCCCTTTAGGTATCTGGTTAATGAACTCAGCTGGTACATATTTGTACTTGACCATTTCCCTTATTATGGCATCATGTATCTTGTTTTGGTCTTCTAGTGTGAGTGTATCCCATTGTCTGATTCTTTTGTCATACATTATGCCAGATGCAGCAATAGATTCAACAACCTCATCAATTGTTTGATTCCTGTAATTCTTCTTTACTACATCAAGCTCATCTTCTTTTGATTCCTCTATGTCAGCCTTAGTTCTACCCATTCTTTTTCTCCTCTTTGGGGGTGTGACCTTAATAGTTTGCTGCTTAGTTTTCTTTGATGTTGGTTGCTTCCTCTTATAGGTCCTTACTTGACCTTTCTTAGGAGGTGTGGTGTCAGTTTTAGCAGTTTGACTCCTCGTTCTCTGCTTCTTTGTAGGAGGTGGAGGTGTATCAGATTCAGTCTCCTCAGAATCTTATTTGTGTTCATCTTGTCCTTCTCCAATGGTGCCATGTTCATCAGTTTCCTCTTGTTGTTCCTGTTCCTCCTCAGTAACCGATAGAATCTTCTTGAGATTCTTAACCATCTTATCCTTTTTGTTGACAGTCTTCTTTATTTATAGGCCTCTTTTTATCTTAGATCTGGCCTCTTCATAGGTTCCAAACCTTGGTTGTTTGTTGTCAATAGGCTCATTGATCAAAGCTTCAATTGCATCTGTAGCCCGATCTATGTTGATTTCATAGTCTAGCGGTGCTAACCAAGTTGTTCTTGGTACAACCGAATTAATGTGGGTGAAATCTGTGTCCACCATAAAACATATATCATCCCTATGTTTTCAACAAGTTGTTCAAAAATCCTTGATCTTTCCATCATATTTTCCTTGAATTCAAGGAAGTATGCAGTCGTGACAGATTCAAAATTGTCTCCTAGTGACTTGATTAGTTCATTGATCTGTAATGTCACCGGTTTTGTAGTGTCCCACTTTACTTTTCCTACTAAAGGAAAGTACTCTTGAAAATAGAAAAAGATACACATGATAAGTGAACCGAACTTAGATGTGTTGGTCTTTGTGGACCTGATTGTGTTCACGTTTTCATCAAGTTGTTTCAACAGGATCTCACATAGATCCATCTGTATGCCTTGGTTACAATCTTGTAAGTCGTGCTTACTGATGTTGCATATATGTTGTTCAACATGCTTTCTTGAAAGATTTTATAACCAATCACACATGCACCAAACCTCAGTTCCTCTTCGGTGATGGTGTTTACTTTCAGACCAATATTGTCCCATTCAGCTTTTGTGAGTTTTGTGACTTCTGGCCTGGAGGGATGCTTGTGAGCCTTGGGCTTGTCGATTATTGGATAACCAGTGACAGCGTGAAGGACATCCTTGGTGATTTGTTTGGGTTGATCCAACCACAACTTCTAGTCATGCAATCTGCTAAGCACCAACCTAATCTAGTCATTCTTGAAGTCCCTTGGGAAATAAAGGGCATTAGTTATCCCTTTGACCTCTAAGTGTTTGTGCTCTTCCTTTAGGTTGCCTTCTGCATTACAAAGCTTCTTATAAGCTTCATCCATCTCTAGATCTCCTATTTCGGCGATCTTGCAGTGAATATAAGACCTAACCTCTTCTATGAGCAAAACCCTAGGTGGAATTTTAGAAAACGCTCCAGTTTCATCGGGTTGCGATGCAATCTCCAGGCATATCTTATATTTGGGCTCTACACATGTCTTGTTCTTAATCAACTTAACCATATTCTTTTTGTCACTCTTAATCTTAATGGTTCTCAACGTGGTTGCCATTGTTTTTCAAGTTTCTAGGGCTTTCTTGAAAAATAGCTACAGATATCTTTCGGTGCCCTTGGTACTTACTTCAATCTGTGATAATGATGAATGTTCTGTATGTTGTGTGCTTGAATTGATTTCGAGGACGCTCTACTTTTTTCTCTTCAGTCGCTCTGTTCTCACTCTTGCTTTCTCTTCAAATCACGGGTGCAAAATGAAGTTGTCATGTCATCTATTTATAGCCTTTTTTCCCTAAGTCTGTCATAAATTCTCAACGACTCGTCGGGTCATGAAGACGAAGTTCGTCGGGAAGACTTTGAAATTCATCGTCAGTGTTGACATGATGCTTGGGACTGCTGTTAACAGTTTTTCTTTTACCGACGGATATTGGTATTCTGTCGTGACAACTTTGTAAGTTTGCTTTCTTACTGACGGGTATCAAGTTACATTGGTAACTTAACCATTTTATGTGTTGACCGACAATTTTCGGTAAGTGTAAACAACTCATTCGTTATGTTCACCGCTGATTTTTGGTATGTGTATACTGACGGGGTTGTTTTCTCAGAATTGAAACAAGTAACATAATATGCATCTTTATTATGCATATTTTGACTATCTATCAATTTGTACAATGGAACTGATGCAAAATATGACTTGGTGTAGTGCATTTCCATACTTACTTGTTCAGCTCAAGTGGGGATGGTGATGTCACTGGATCCATTGGATGGGGTGTCACCATTTGCATTGCTTGGTCCAGCTTCATCATTGCTTGAAGCTTTTCTCCACATTTTGTCTCTAGCCCTCCGGTTATCTTCAATGGTGTTTCCATTGGGATATGTGCTTGTCTCTGTCATTCGGTCTTTGCAATCCTTTTTGAGGTGACCAACTTTGTGACAGTGTAAGCATGTCATTCCGGGATTTGACCAGCCTCTAGACCTTTTGGTCCATGTTCTCATGCAGTTTACAGGAATGTGACCATATCTACCACATGCTGTACATTTTGTCCATGTATTGTAGTCCCATACATATTGATTACTGATTCTCTTTGGTTGATGGGGAGTTTCTTGACCTTTTAGGCTTCCATGTTTGCCTTTTCTTTTTCCAACATTCAAGACTTGTGTGCCCATTCATCTTGCATGTAGGATAGTATTTGTCCATGTAGGTTTCCTTCTTTGGTTTTTCTATCTTAGACTTACATTCATATGCTTTATGTCCTTTCTTGTTACATTTATAATAGAATCCTATGAATGAAGATGTAGATTTAGGAATACCTTTCATTTTGCCTCGACATACATTTGATGTGTGGCCTTTCTTTCCACAGTGCTTGCATGTCAACTTTCTTGGTCTTGGATTCTCATAGACATTCTTTGGGTTGGCTTGATTTGATGATTCTCTATTTTTGGTAAAGCCTAAACCGTTGTTGTTGTTGTTGACTCTTCGTTGTCCTTCAAGAAAATCATCCATTCTTTTATTGCTCTCATCAGCCTTTCTAATACCTTCATTATGTTGTTTCTGAACTCTAACCTCATGCTTTAGTTTCTCATTTTCCTCTCTTAGTTCATCGATAATCTGTATTCTTTCAATGAGTTCAACATTCATTCTATTTTCTTCTTGACTCATAAGAATAATCTGATTAGTGATCTCATGGTGATGCTCAACATGTCTTTGAATTTCCAACTCATTTTCTTGTAGTTTCTCTGTAATCTTCCTCCTGTCATCAGTGGCTAGTGTTCTTTTTGTTTCAGCTTGTCTAGCAGAACTCATCACATCAATCATTCTTACCATTTGGGTCTCTTGACCGATTTGCAACATCTTTATTTGCTCTGTCAGATGTTGATTGATCTCCTTCATATTTGTGATGTTCTCTTCTGATGTGTCTGATGTATTACTTGCATTGGATCCTGAAGATTCAAAGAAATCTGGAATCTCTTCTTCTTAATAATCTTTTTCATTGCTCCAGGTTTCCATACCTTTCCTCTCATCCAGCAACTCTCTCATCTTGATTCTAGCTTCTTTATACTGTTCATAGAACATTTGTATCTCAAGCTCTTTATTCTCAATATTCTTATCAAGTTTGTACTTCTCCATTGTATGATCTTTGCTCTTAAGCCTTTAATGTTTTCTTTGAAGAGACTTAACTCTGATACCAATTGTTGGGATTAATGGGAAGTAGTAGTGAGAGGGGAGGGGTGAATCAATACCTCTAAAACTTTTAACACTTTTCACAATTCATCATTAGTAACCATTCATTACTGTATTACAGACCATTACTATTGTTCTTTCTTATGCATGTAGTATTATTCCATAATCTTTAATTGTTTGCAACATTCGTGAAAGTAATAAACACATAACACAAGATATGATATCGCATAAACCTCTTGTTAGGAAGTAAAAACTGCGGTGGGGATGGCACCCACAAAACTTCACTACCTGTAGAATGGAAGGGAGCTGGTAAAGGCTTACAATTGATCACTTCTGATGATCTACCCTGTTAGGAGTATTAAGGTGGAGACCGGTTAAGATCTACTCTATTAAGAGCTTTAGCGACACTGATTTAAGTGTGCACTCAGTTAAGAGATTTACAACAAGACTGTTAAGTCCACCTTTCTTGAAAGGATTTCTTATGTGTACTACACTTGTTAGAATGAGTACATATGATTGAACTGACTGTATGCAATCTACAATTTATAATTACAGATCTATTAAAGCTCTCATAATAATAATATCACCTTAAGTGACTGATTAATACCTTTCTCTGCTCGTCGGTAGCCTGTGTTCTTGTTCTTGAAACTGATTTGATTCTTTTATGTCCTTTTGCATGAATTCTCTTGTCTGGTCTCTAGATGTTCTCCGTGGCTACAATCTTCATTGAACAACAACTATTCTCAATAGATCGATCATCTATTTATACAAGTGTTTGACCTATCTTAGAATCATGCATTACAATGTTAACTCTTAGATCCAAGGTTTACAACTTGACCTTGATCTTTAGTTTGCATGTTTTAAATCAGTAAAACTAATTAAAACAATAATAAATACATTGCTTCCTCCACACATAATGGATTTAAAATAAAATCAAGAAGCTATAAATACAACTTCAGTGATTTATCTGACGTGGAAAGTCAGATCCACTTTTTGCGAGATGTAACTGACTGTCAATTCTTGGTCGTTGAGTTGAACTGAAAGTCTGTCGGCGTTCCTTTGTCGAACTGATCATCGGGTTCCCTTTATCTGTCGGTTCCTCTCTATGTTGTTCCATCGGGTTGCACTGTTGTTACTCATCGGGTTTCATTAAACTTTTTGTCATCAGATATGCTTTGAACTTTGCAGTATCGGGTAACCTTGGCGTCGGGTAGTGTTGTGCCTTGTCTGTCAGTGTAGAGTAAACCGATGGTGTAGATCATGTTTTTCTTTGTGTATACTAATGGAAAAATATAATGCCTTCAACATGATCACTTGAGAACAAGTTCCCAAAAGATACAATAACATGGATGCATACAATGAAAGTGTTTTCCAAGTTTAATATGCAAATTAAGTCTCTTATGATGGTTTTGTGAATCAGACTAGATGGCCATCACCCTAATAGTTTGAAGAAAAGGATTAATTATCCTAAATATCATGTTTAATACAAATATAATAAATTATACTTAACAACCATCAATCAAATTTAAAGAAATAATAGATGCTTGTTGGCGGGTCACAATCCGTTGAAGGTAGTTATGACCATTTGATTCAGTAGACAATTGAGCAATTGCTTGTTAGCGGGTTGCAATCCCTTGAAATTTTTTATGACCATTGATGTCAATAGACATTTGGTAGTTAGCTTATTATTGGTTGTCAGACCAGGGAGTTAGTTGATCTATTTATGTACAAGTCAAGTGAGGGTGGTGAATAAATTGACAATATAATAATGTACTTACATATTTTTAAACCTTGGCTAAGATGGTGCATTGCAGTTGCATGCGACTGCCAGCTCACATGAAATAGATGCACATTCTAGTCAAATGGTCATACTAGTTAGTAGGTACCCATAGTGTGTAACCAACTAAAGAGTTGTGTAGGTTCTAAATACCAGGCTTAGATGGAAATTAGACCTAGCCCTATGTACACACCCTCGAGAAGGGTAGGGCAACTTCCAATAGGAAGTTGTGCAAGGGACTGCTAGTCTATGGTTGGGAGGAAAAGCACCTGATGATGCCTCCCTCTCCTAGTAATGTTGAGACTTGTAAGAGATTCCAGGACGAAAGAGAGGAACAATAAACCCTATCTCCATCTCTCTATTTTTTTTGTATTTCCTTATGGAAAGAAAGAGTATTTAAAATTATTATTTAGTAATATTCATGCACATGTGAGAAATGTTTCTTTTTCAACTTGTTTTAGAAGTAATTAAAAGTGCATGTTTTATTTTATCTTTTGAAATTAACTTAATAGTGAAAATTGGTTATTATTTAATTTTGAGATAGTTAGCATCTTACATACGGTATTAGAGCTACTAGGTTCAATACTAGACCCAAGAGTTCATCACCTCTTCACCTAGAAAATTGAAACCAACTTGTTAGTATTGTAGAGGACGTGGATCTGAAACACTACACAAAAGAAGATCCGTAACCTGAGAGTTTTTTATTTATCGATGAATAGAACTATGTATGATTATTGTTGGTGTTCACCCCCAACAGACAGTGAAACCTTAGCTAAAGTGAACTGATGTATTAGGAAAGAAAGGCGCAAGTAGCGCTCATGAAATTGAGTCATCATCCGAAACTGAAAACTCAACTGAGAATGTATCTGAGAAAAGCATCGTATTTGAAGGTCAAGAAGACCATTGTATCCTCACCCAAGGATAATGTCTTATTCCCTCTGATTTCAATGGGCTAGAAGAGCCCATCACTGATGATGAAAGTGACTTGTATATTGAGCACTATTTTTGTATTATCTAGCAATTTAAAAAAAATGTAAAATTTTTGGCTTGACCAATATAAACTAAAAATTTTGTTGTGTAAACAAATAAATGTATATTCTTTCTTATGTTATTGAGAATATTTCTTAGATAAAAATATAAAGCATACTTTTAATTACCTTCAGGAGAATACAATTTAAGAATGGATTCGGATAACTCAATAAATGACCATGGGGAATCTGAAAATGCCAACAACCCCATGGCAAAATTGGACCAGCTCTTTTTTTATGATGAATGAAACCCAAACTAGGCTCCTGAATTTAGAGAGGAAGTTTTAGGGATAACTGTGAAGTAGAAAGCAAGAACATGTATCCCAATCTAAGGAAAATCCCCATAGGCCAGATCCTACCTTGCAAAGTGAACAAAAAGGGGAATTATCAGAGGCTCAAAACATGAACATTAAGAAAAGTTGGTTAGCCACCAAACTCTCCAATGATATGAGGAAGATCAAATCACCTAAGTTTGGAGGTTTCGTATTCAAAGATGACACTAAAGAATGGATGATAGAGATGGATAAGTACTTTGAGATCCAAATTTATTCAAACAACTCTAAAGTATCCTAGGGAGCATACCATCTACCCAGAGAGGCAACCATGCAATGAGAGAGCAATACGACTGAATTAGGGTTGAAAATAACAAAAGTCACTTGGGAGAAGTTCATAGGGATTTTTAGACAAAGGTGGCTTCCACAATTGTTATGACTAGAATTTGATGGATTTCCACAACTCGATAAAAGAAGAGATGTTGGTGAATGAGTACTAGAAAAAGTTTACCTGGTTATTCAAGTATGTGCCACAATATCAGCAAGATGAGAACTTTTGAATCTAGAAATTCAATATGGTACTCAATAATCACATTGGAGGACCAATAGATGTATTAGCACACTTAATGATTAACATAATCTCTCTTAATGATTAACATATTTATATTTATAAGAGTTATTGAAAGTCAAGAGCATGTTAGAATGCATGGAAGATAATGAGTACTAAAATGATAGCAAGCTTTGTGGAATCACATAAATAAATAAAAAATTAGAAGAGGCTAATAGAATGTTAAGAAGAAAGTTTCAATGCTTTAGGAAACCTTAAATGAAGGCAAACACAAATATAAAACTAACAAAGGATCAACCAAAATGAGCATAGACTTACCGAATGTCTAAAAGTTGTAAAGGAAGGAGAACACATATCACAACAAGAAAACATGTGGGACATGAAGGTAAAAGAGTGTAACGTGAGAAACCATTCAAAAGAGGTCAAGTCATGGGAAAAAGTGGTGGAGAGTTCAATAGAAAAGGAAAAAGAGGGAAATATAAGACATGTGGAATATAATAAAGAAAACACAAAGAAAGATATAATAGTCTAATTATAAAAAGAGAAACAAAATATGCTAGAGTTAAAAACATAATTGTCAGAGACAAACTAGAATGGAAAGAACAAATTACAAGGATGATAGGAAATATAAGAGAGGAAAGTAGTGGGCATATTAAACTTTTCATGTGTGATGAAAGTAAAGGACGAAAACCAGATTCTAAGCAATAGGAGTCTTTTGAAAGATTCATATTTGTATCTAGATGAAGACTTTTACTAAAATGTAAGAAGAAATATATGGTAAAATTAATGACATCAAGAGGTGAAGGTAAATGGGTATGCTCAAAAAATTAAATAGATTTTATTGGAACTCAAATTTCATGAAATGCACATTTGAAAGGTAGAAATGGAAGGGTGGAGAAAATAAAAATTAGTAAAATGAGGTGAGACCTATGTCTTGAGTCATCTAAACACATTTGAAATTATGTTAGTTTATAAAGAATACTCATGGAGGAGGGGACCTAGTTAAGGCATGTTGCAAAATAAAGAGATATAATTGTCTAATGGAAAGCCATGAGTAGAATGGTTGCAAGATGCCTACTTATATAGGAATATTCCACAGTGGAAAAATGTAGAAAATAGAAAAGGATACGAAGGAATAATAGTTTTGGTAAGAGAAATTTGGGACAAAAGTATTTAAATGGAAAAAGAAATCCCAAACAACGAATATATTTGGATTAAAATAACAAAAATAGAAAGCAAAACCAAAATTATAGATTGTAATTATATTCCATGCACATTAAAGACCTATTAATTTTATTTTTTTATGGATGATGGCGAGGACCCATACATAACCTTAAAGATAGATATTATCATCACGTAATCTCAACATGAAGAACTACTTCTCTTGGGATATTTCAATGTAGTGATAACAAATGGTCATGATAGAATATCATGTAAAGGAACATAACAGTCTTTTATTACCTTTTGAAGAGGAAAAACACAAACTTTCAATATGTTTGAAAATGATGGAGACATTAACAATTTTGTGAAGAAATTATGCATTCAAAAATTTCAATGGGAACAAGCATTGTTGATTATGCCAATATGTTTTAAAAGGATGGAAACATTAATAATTTTGTGAAGAAATTAGACATTCAAAAATTTCAATGGAACAAGCATTGTTGATTATGCCATCTGTTCACAAAGTTTGATTGAATATTCTCCTACAAAATTAAAATTGGACCATGTCCTAGTATTTATAAAGTTATCATGGCAGGAGAAAAAAGAGGAAAAGGGTGTACTTCTTAATTCCATTCCTATCCCTCTTTTTCATATGGAATGGATGCATACAATGAAAGTATTTTCCAAGTGTAATATGCTATGTCATCAAAAGATCAAACTAGTTCGCCTAGACCCTAAATAGCACCAAGCCCCAAATTTGAATTAGATAGGCTACATCACATGTGATGTAGCCTTATAGGTCTTACAAGAAAGAAAATTATACAAGTTTTAGAATTTCTCCTTACTTTTGACTTTGCAAGGGTTTGATGATAGTTTTGGGCCTCATTAGGTCCCTAATGTGTTGACAATTGAGTTCATTCTCCCCTATGAGTGTGGCATAGGGGTATGCCTCAAAACTAAAAGAAGAAGAGGATTCATTTTTGTCTAATATTTTAGTGGTATGGCTGGAAAGTAATGTGACGATGTGTTGGGAAAGTGTTTTAGTTTGGTTTTTGAAGAACCTGGAAAGTGACCTTCAACTTGGCTTCTCAATGCACGGTTAAAGAGGAGTACCATGGAAGCACGAAGTGAGGGTCGATGAAAGGGAAGGCTGTGGAGACAGAGTCATCAAAATTTCCAACAAAGACTACCTCACATACAATCTAGAGAGCCGCAACCTTGTTCCTGTTGATCAGAAACAGAGGGATGTAGTCATAGTGCTCAATTCCTCCTTTTCATAGCTTATCAAAATCCCACCTGCACTTCATTTCCCCATGTTTTGGTCAAAATGATTCAGAGCATGAGCATCCTTTGGGATTAAATGTTACGTGTAAAGAGCATCTATTGTAGCACAGTCTCCCTGGATTCTTTCCTTTGTCTCTTGAAGCTCACCATGCGTTCCGTAACTGAAGGTCCCTACTTCGATCCTGCACGGATGTGATGTGTTTGTTTTGCTTGGAGCAGAGTTTCAGGTTTCTCATATGCCTCGCTGACAACCGTGTCCCTTCTCCCAAGTCAATGGAATGATGGAAACATGTGGTTTTACTCCCACATTGCCTACGCATACAAACTACCAGCATAATTGTTGTACACAATATCAAGTTTGTCCCACATTTTATTTGCAGTGGTGCATGATTTGACATCTTCAAATTCAACATCGGAGAGTGAGGAAACAAGTTATATCATCATAGAATTGTGTTCATGCTTATCTCTCAATTGATCAATTGCCAGAGGTCCAGTAGGTAAAACAAATTCAATATCCAAGTACTGTGTGACATCATTTCCAATACTTGATAGGTGGATTCTTATCTTGCTTTTCCATGATGCAAAGTTTTCCTTGTTCAACTTAGGCCATCCCTTTTTCTCATCTTGTGATCTTTAGCTTGAGTCTTAAAACTCTCTTCCAAGACACAAGCTCTGATACCAATTGTTAGAATAACTGAGGAGGGGGGGGGGGGGGGGGGGNGGGTGAATCAGTGGCCTCAAAAATTAATCCAATAATCCAACCAAAACTTATATCACATATATAAATTCTCTAGTTTTCTTCAGTCCTACAAGATGTATGCCTTTAAGTAGTCTTATCAAATATATGATGCTCAGTGAATATACAATTTGTCCTTTTATTAAGCTTTACCGAATAGCGGTAAATAAACTTAGTGTTTACCAATCAATCCTGTTTTAGTAATGTGTAAAGAAAAACATCAAACTAATGAACCATATACACATTTTACACATGGATTTTTAACGTGGAAATCTTGTTAAGGGAAAAACCACTTGGGACCGGTAACCCAAAATTTTCTCTCTTCTGAAGTGAGCTCGGTGAAGAGCCAACCCTCTTAAAGGTTACAAACACACTGTTAAGTGCGACCTTGTTCAAGGATTTAAAACTAACAGTTTATCACTTGACCTAGCATTCACTATGATGTCAACATGAAAACCTTTTGATACTCCTCAGGATGTATCTCAATATATTAAGGATGGTTAAATCCCACTCGGTTAAGAGATTTTCTGAAACAATGGTTAAACTGAAACAACAAATGTTTTATTCATTAATACAACTTTGAATTGCAGATTTTCATATCTATTATAAGTCCATAATACCTCTTCTGGTCAATATTCTCTTCAATTTATTTTTCTCCCATTCTTTCTGCTCAGTGAATGATGTTGCTTCTCTGTTGCTCGGTGTCTGCAGAATTCTTGGCTCTGTCCTTCAGCCTGTATGATTAGATCTGCATGAAGACTTCTATCTTTACCATAATTATACTCAGCATTCCTCTTATGATAATAAATTACTTGTCTCTTTATATATACACGATTTCACTGTTTATTGTCCTTCTTGTTTTCTTCATTGATCACTTATTGATTCGTAAAGCTTGCCATGCTTGATTTAGTTTTATTATGTAAATCTCTCCTTGTTTTTTGGAATAAAACATGCTTTTAAATCTCCTTCTTATCTTTAGCTTTTAATTGATTGATCGAAATAAAGAAAACAATCAGTTAACTCTAAATATAGCTCCTACCAGCTAAGTTGTTTTTTCATTTTCTAACTTCAATTCTCGTCGATCAATACTTCGTTGTGCTCGGTGACTACTGCAGATAGCTCGGGCATCAACTTTAGTTATGTTCAGTGACAACTACAGTTAGCTCAGTAATGCTTTCTCGGGTATCACTGTTCATCAGTTAACACTGTGAACTTTTGTGCTTGGGGTTAACTATCCGTCCGAGTTTACTGTCACTTGGTGTACATGATTACCGACGACAAAAACTTTGTCTCTTCAGATCTTTAAGTGTTGTGACAATATGTGTATGAGAAAAATCATACCATATCAAGTTGACATCAATGACAATACAATACATTAACTGATTTAATGTCTTACACTCACTTTTATATCTCGATGATCATCAACTTGTCATCTTCAAACATTCAATCAATTATAGTTCATCATATACATCTCATTTCTTCAATGTATACAAGAAAAAAAACTCATATAGTGTAGGTTGTAGGTTGTGTCCTTACAAAAACAAGTGTTAGACGTGATAAAGAATTGGTTTTCCTTCCAAAAGTTTAAAATTTAGGGACTTTCTATGAAGTAATGATTAATAGTAGGTAAAATTCTTCAACTTTACAACAAATAGTCTATTATTGTGTAGTTGTGTATAAAAATGGAAGTAGTGTAGGCTAAAATCTTAATTTGGTGCATCACCATTGTAGACGTAGGTTTGTTTCTAAAATTATTTCTTTAAAATTTCCTAAAAATTATCATTTTAGAGTAGAATTACAGAAGAAAACAAAGGAACTATCTTTCTCACAGGTTCACTTTCATTATAGGTGAAATACAACCTGAAAGTGATCTAAAGTTTCAATAGTTTGTTAAGAGCTTAGATAGGATGTTAACTTTGGTGACATCAGTTTTCTAACTAGAAGAACAATATTCATAGCCATCTCATATGATTCCAATTGAAGGAAAGTGTTCTTTGATACCTTTGGAAAATCTAAATCCCCATTAAAAATAAAGAATAATCAAGCTACGTGAATTGCGAATAGAATAATCAAAAGAGAAGTGGCCTAATGTATGTCAAATATGTAATATTTTCACAAGGCATGTGATCTATATGATAATATTCCTTGTAATAAATGCACTCCCATGAAATACTATAATTGTAAAAAATATGATAAATGGGTTTGATGAATGGATTATGGATTTTTTTGAGAAAATTCAAAAAATTTGGTGTAAAGCTTGTGAACCAATGATTTTCTTTAATAGATAAAAATAAATTTTTTTTAGAATGAAATAAAACACAAAAACATGATTTTTTCATAAATAGAATCCCAATGTTTTTTTGAAAAAAAACACTAAAACTATTAGCAAGTGGATCACCTCAATATTCTATATAAATTATGTTCTATTATCAATAATAGCGATGAGAAACAATGGGGTGAAGTCTACAAGATATGCATATCATGGACTGATTGAAGGTACTTTAGAAACTTATAAGGAAAAATGATTAGCTAATGCAAGTCATGATTGAAATCCTTTAATTGCATCCTTTGATGAAGAAGATTCACTATTATAGAGGAAATATCTTTAAATGAAACTTCAGTTCCCAGATGATGATCTTTCAATCTTTCCTAGTTCTCATATGAGCAACATTTGACCTTGAATTTTCTCAACTAGCAATTTTGCCTCTAAATAATAAAGGTAGAGGAGTGGATTATTCCTTTCTACTATGGCCAATAAGAGGAACAATAGAGAGATACAAAGATGGGTGATGACAAATGAAGAGAGGATGAGGGAGAGATCTATTTTTGTTTACAAAAATAAGAGAATACTATAACACATGCAAGTCAGAAAAATTAACAACTCTTAATATCCAATTTGCCAAGGGAATCCAACATAAAGGGTTGGACTTACATGTCAAAACCTAGATGCATGATTTTTGCAAATTCCACAAAAAATGACAATATAAAGTGTTTTGTCCACAAAATTTATAGATATTTTAATTTCAAGTTGAAAAATAGCATAGTAACATTCAACTCTCTCTTAGCTTTCTAACCATGTATTTTGTTATGTTTCAGTTGTATCAAAGTTTTGACATTTAATTTCTTTTTCTAATGGTTCATTTTTTGTCAACAACCTACGTGTGGTATTTTTGGCTTCATATTTTACATGTTCATCAAAATTTCAAATAAATTATTTTCTTAAAATCTAGACTCTATTATATACACATAAAAAGTGATTGTTTCCAAAAACTAGGAGCCAACACACTCAATTTTTTGTTTTCTAGGATGTGTCCAATTTGAAAATTATATACTCATTAAAAAATTAAGCATGAACTACATGGTGATAGCTAATCTTTCACTAAAGTGACTTTTTAAATACTAAGAAAAAGATAACATTTTAGGAGTAGCACACTAGATGTTATGTTATGTTTTTTCATAGAAACAAGAGAACTTTGTGTGCTTCCTCTATTTGAACCCCTTAATCATCACCACTTTGTTTTTTAAAAATACCATTTTATGAAGTAGACTTAGATCACTATAAATATTGTTCTTGTTGGATCCTCAAATTTTGACTGTAAGTATCTTCTTCTCATCCAAGATCAATGTTTTCAGATTTCAAATTAAGTTAAAACTCAATATCCCATTTTGGTCCTTCATTTCCATGCATATAACCTAATTTTTTTATTTATTAAATATTATATGTTAAACTCATTTGAACCCAAACCTATCTCCCCAACGCTATAATGTAAGTGATGAAAAGTATGCTCACATATTTGTAAACTGATTGAGTGGAATTGAGAAAATAGATGTTGTCACATTATATGCAATGTCAAGGAGGCAAGTTTTTAATTTTTGGGTGGCTTCAATCTATTATAACCTAAGTATATATTTAAACAATCCATTAATAATTAGAGGAAGTATCAAAATCTTAAAGGTAAACTTTACATGCATTGTGTGACTACTTCAAGTCATAAGTAATGAGTATAATGCTACACTACAACTTGATTTTTTATAATCCATACTGATTTTGAGAACATGCTTAAGAGCATGAGCATCCTTTGGGATTAAATGCTACGTGTAAAGAGCATCTATTGTAGCACAGTCTCCCAGGATTCTTTCCTTTGTCTCTTGAAGCTCACCATGCGTTCCGTAACTGAAGGTCCCTACTTCGATCCTGCGCGGATGTGATGTGTCCGTTTTGCTTGGAGCAGAGTTTCAGGTTTCTCATCTGCCTCGCTGACAACCCTGTCCCTTCTCCCGAGTCGATGGAATGACGGACACGCATGGTTTTACTCCCACATTGCCTACGCATAAAAACTACCAGCATAACATATATGTTGTTGTACACATTAAGTGTCTCTTAGGAGACATCCGATAAAATTGGAACGATACAGAGAAGATTAGCATGGCCCCTGCGCAAGGATGACACGCATAAATCGAGAAATGATCCAAATTTTTTTATTGATGCCCCGCCTGCCATTTCCATATTATTACTATTTTATTTTATTTTTTAAAAGATTATATTACTATTGTATTAATTGATTTATATTTCATATTATTTTGATTAAGTTATTTTTCTCGATGGAGGGGAAGCGCTAAAAGCTAATGGTTAGCCCGACTTTCATTTATATAGTAGTTATGGTATTTTAGTAATTTAAGTTTCATTAAATTTGTTCTATAAACATATACATTCATTAATCAAGAAGTGAGGATTTTTTTGGTTAATTACTTATTCACCTACCTTTTCATTGTAAATTATTGTTATATTGCTTGTCGTGGTTCCTTATTACCCATTTCTTCGAGATAACATTCATTCATCTATTAAACCTTCTATTGTGTTTCCATGCTTCATTGATTCATATTCTTTGTTCTTCGATTCATTTGTATACTCGTATTCATTAATAGTTCAAAATATTTTCTCAAGTCAAGGCCTCGTCTCTAATTACATATAAAACACATAACGTATACCTTATATTTCTTATTCATACACCAATTTAATCCATATAAGATAACATTATCCATAGGACCAATTTTTCATTCATTGTGCTCACAATATAAATCAAATCAAATCTAAATTTACCAATCTTTATTGTTGATTAACAAGGTGAAGAAAGCTTGCAATATGAACTTTAAAAAAATTATTTGCAAATTTGAATCTCAAAGATAACCCTTAAAGAATATGATTGCAGAATCAAAGAAAGAAAGAGAGAATCTTAACACAATTACACCTGATATACATGGGGACACTCTTTCAGGACAAAACTCAGCCACATAAAGAGAGGCAAGTATATTACTAATAAAAAATATCACATAACAACAAACTTCTCTGAAGAACTTTGTGGAATTTGACAACACCCCGTTACCTGCACAACTAAACAAAACTTAATATTAAAGGGCATATTAAAACTATTACATTTTCATATTTTACGTCATTTGGAGTATATTAGAGAGTTATTGAAAAAGCAGGGTTCCTATCAAATTTTCTAGTAGGGAGAAGATACAAAACAATAAAATTTCTTCTAAATTTGGAAGGGTTGGACATGGATATATTGATCCATCCCTAGCCTTTATTTGAATTCATTTGTGGTTATTTTCATTAACTATGCATGTCTCATATCCGCGTTCCATCAAGAGTCAAGATTGGCTAATAAATATGAATGTTCCATGTTTTCACTATTGTCATTTCTTCAGTGTTTAGGTAAGTAAAAGAGTATGCACATTAAGTTGTAATAAGTTTCAATATTTCATTCTACTTTGTTATTTTGATAAAATAAATTTGTTATTAGACCATGTGGGTCATTACACATGGTATCAAATTACTTGCTTTACATACTAGGCCTCAAAGCCTACTACAACTTGGCAATATATATAATGAAAATTGAGTCATTTTGGAACATTTACCATCATTGATAACCAAATAAATAGAAACATAATGAAGAAGAATTGTCCTAGTTAGTGAATGCCAAAGTATGAAGTTCAAAGTGTGACTTGCACTTATAAGTATTTGATCCTGAATATGAATGATAATGATAAGTTTAATAATTCATGTTGAGTTGTCAATCAACACATTGGAGTAACATGAAAAGATGTTTTTACAATATGATTATAGGATACTGGGTATTTTAGAATAACTAATTAAGGGTATGAGCATTAAATTGGGAAGCTAAGCCTATGAGCTTGCGACAACTCACATTGATTCAATAGCTTTATTGTTATTAGGTATGCTACAAATAAAAAAGGTAAACCTTAAAAGTATAATTTATTTTGGATTTGTCTCGTGAAGGAGGGTTCTTAATCTAGATTTATAATAAACCATTTAAGTTGACCCATCATTGAATATCATATCAAAATTATATTTAGAGTTTTATCTTTAGAAAATGGGTCATAAAACCTCACAATGTCTTATGTATTTGAGTAAATTGGAAACATCTTTTTTTTCCTAAACTATCCACTTACCTTGTATCTTATGACATAAATATACAAGAGTGAAGAAGGTAGAGAAGGATTCAATCATGCCCAGTGAAAAAATAAAAAAAATATCTTTACCTAAATTTCTTAGTAATTTAAACCTCTACAAGTGCATTAATTACACATTTCTTTGTTCTTATCCTCCTTTTTCAAATCATCTTCTAAATTGGACTAATAGTATGAACACATCAATTGCATTTCATATTGTACGATTTTAACTAAAAAAATCGGGCCACCTTCTCAAACACAAAAATTTTGTCAAACAATCATCAATTTAAAAAAAAATAATAATAATCAAAATATGGTTCTATTTTTTTAATCATATGACCAAACTACTCCAATAGTTCCTATTTACATGTACGCACTAATGAAAGCACAAATATGGAACACAAACTACTTAAAAAATATCTTCATCATAGATACAACACACAAACTACTTTAAAATGTCCTCAAAAGAGATGAAAGTATATTCAAAACATGAAATCTCATACCAAGTGTATGATTTTTTAGACGTATTTCCTCAAAGAAATATGGTCTAGTGGACTATAATTATTCCAAGATATGCACAATATGGATGTATAGAAAATAAGTTGGAAATTTTTAAGCAAATACAATTGGAAAATGCATAAATTAATACTTGGATTTTGCTACAATTCTCACTTCTTATGTAACGTAGGAGCTTTGGACAAGGAATGAACATCAAAGTTTAAAAGGGGTAGAGAAACTCAAACAATTAGAGTTGCAACTACCTTGGTCGTCATGCTTGTAAAAATGTAAAAGCCTAGACAAGACACAAGTTATTTGACAATATAAAAAAACAACCATAAAAGGAGTATGATGCAAAATGCAGAAGGTTGGTGAAGAAGATAACAATAAATTAAATAGATATAAAATGGTCTAATCTCTATCATTCACCTTACGTGAAAATAACTTGAGAAAGCATAAAATTTACAAAATCAAAAGTGGCTAGTATATTCTATAATCATAAACTCTATGAAATGTATACAAATAACATGGAAATTGACTTGCATCATGATTTTGCACTGACTATGTCATGCTACTGATTTTTTTGATGATAAAAAAAGGATCACACCTAGAAAAAACTCAACTTTCATTCCCCATAGGTAAGAAGATCAAATTTATTCTTTCCCACATAGCTAAAATTGTGATTAGTAGATGAATAGTATATTTTGTGCAACCCTATTTGGATACTTTCATGGAGGAGAATCTGTCGCAGAGGAAGATTACAATAAAATTTGAATAGTAGCACAAAAAAGAGATGAGTTTCCTTACATAGTATGAATAAAAGAGAAAATGATTCCCATTCCAAAATTCCTTCCACCCCTTTTAATTTCCACACCAATAGTTATTTTCACCCTCCACTAAGAATATATTATAATTTTTTTCATAATTCTCATTGAATAAATAAAAATTGCCATAAGTGGAACCATGCTCTAGGTGCTTGTTTCAGACCATACAAATCCTTCTTCAACTTGCACACCATATCCTCATCTTCTGTCAGAGGAAATCCATCAGTTTGTTCAATAAATACTTCCTCTTCTAGATCTCCAAACAAAAATGCAAATTTCACATCCATCTGATATACTTTGAAGTCGTTGTGTAGAACATAAGTAAGAAATAATCTTACAGCCTCAAGCCTAGCAAAAGGAGAAAATGTTTCTTCAAAGTCTATACCTTCTTTTTGTGAGTAGCCTTTACAAACCAGTCTTGCCTTATTTTTTACAACCATTCCTTCTTCATTTATTTTATTTATGAAAACCCACTTGGTTCCTATAACATTCTTATCTTTAGATCTAGGCACAAGTTCTCGAGTGTTATTTTTCTTTATCTGTTCCAATTCTTCCTGCATAGCCTTAGTCCAAGATTCATCTCTACATGCCTCATCAATAGATTTTGGTTCAACTTGAGAAATCAAACAAATATCATCTCTTAAGCTTGATCTTGTCATCATGCCTTTATTTGCATTGCCAATAATTTGATTTCCAGGATGGTTTTTCTTAACATACCTTGGAGTTTTAGGAATTTTAGTAGGATCATTTGAGTCATCTTGACATACCTCGATCTCCTATAGGAGTATGATTAAACCATAATTCATAAGGATTCTTACTTGTACCTTCTCTGATCTGAATTTTGTTCAAAGTATAAAGAGCAGTACCAACAACTTCTCTCCAATGAGCATGTGATACATTTCCTTCTAGCAACATGGTTCTTGCAGCATCTAATATTATTTTGTTTCTTCGATCTACTATCCCATTCTATTGTGGTGTCCTAGTATAAGATATATGTCTGTATATTCCATGCTCTTTGTAGTAGGTATTGAACAAGTCTGAAGTGAACTCTCCACATCTATCTGATGTCAAACATTTTATCTTTAAACCTGATTCATTCTTAACTTTTGCTTTGAATATATTGAATTTGTCAAAAGCCCTAGATTTCTCTCTCAGATATGTAACCCACATCATCCTAGAAAAGTCATCAACAAAAAGTATAAAAATACCTTTCACCATAGTAAGATCTCGTTCTTGTAGGACCACACAGATCTATATGTACCAGATCCAAATTCCCTTTCACAGAGTAAGATTTTCTTTTAAAACTGCTTCTACCCTGTTTCCCCATTACACATTCTCTACACATGGTGTTAGATGGTTTCACAATATTTGGTAGGTCTCTAATAACATTAGTCGTGCTTTCCTTCACAATTTTATCAAAATTCACATGAAAAACTCTTCTATGCCATACCAAACTGTCATCAACCTTCGCAAAAAAAACAAGAAGCCTCAAATGTATTCAATTCAAATACATTACCTCTTGACTTAGTACCAAATGTGATCAATTCTCCCGAATTACTTCTGATAGAGAATTTCCCATCAATGAATTTCAATTGATAACCTTTGTCCACCAGCTGTCCAACACTTAACAAATTATGCTTAAGTCCATCAACAAGTAACACATCGTCAGTATTAGCCTTTCCATCAAGAGAAATAGATCCAACTCTAATGATAAGATTAGGAGTGTTGTCACCAAATCTCACAAAACCTCCATCATACTTGGTTAGCTTAAAAAAATTATTTCTATCTCCGGTCATATGGTGTGAAAAACCACTATCTATTACCCATTCAGATTTCTTTTCACCATGTGACACTAGGGCTCTCACTTCATGAATAGGTTCATCATCCTTTATAGAAATAAATCCAATCTCATTATAATCAATAGAATCATCATCAGACTCACCTTCACTAGAATAGTAGAATTCCTTATCCTTGGAATACTTAGGTTTATAAAACTTAGATTTATGCTTAGGAATCCTTGTAGAACATATAGATGAAAAATGACCTATCTTATTGCATGTAAAAAATTTCAGGGGTAACTTTCCTTCAAACCTACTCTGACCTCTCTTTTCTCTTCTAGCTATTAGGGCCACAATTTCATCTAACTTCCTTTCTTCTTCATGTATCTATTCCCATTCATCAACATATTCACCAAGCTCTTCTCTCAAGTCATTTTTACTGGTGCACGCAGTCCGTGATAAAGTATTCATTTTTATGCACGTCTACATTAAATGTTGTCTCAACTTTAGGTAATGAATCTCCCAGCTCTGCGGCCTCATAGGTAGTTAATTTTACAATCAACATCTCTCTATTGAAGTTTGTTGTCAAAGGTATGATCTCCTATATAGCTTGCACTTTACTTTTGTAGACAGGTATCAAAGATCCAAGAATCTTTTGCAATCACTTCATCTTCATTGTATGTGCCTCCAGAGTTTCTATTGCCAATAAAACCTTTGTAACTCTTTGTACATATTCTCTAATGTTATCATCATCTTTCATTTTCAGATTTTCCATCCTTGTCTTCTAGTTCTGCAACATCACCTACTTAGTAAACTTATCTCCTTCATATAGTGCTTCCAATCTTGACCAAATTTTATGCGCAGAATCCGAGTCTTTAACCTATGTGAATTCACCTTCAAAGAGCGCACTAATATATTCTTCTCTTGCAACTATTTTATAAGAAAACAACCTTTTTTCATCATTAGTAGCTATATCTAGTTCATCTTCAGTCTTGACCAACTCATCCTTCTTTGTAATCATTCAATAATCAATTCCCAAACACAACCAATGAGTTCTCATTTTTTTCTTCCAATTGTCAAAGTTTTTAGGATCAAACTTCAGACTATCCTTCCTATAGTATTCCATTTTCAGGATCACCTCAAGTTGTTAAGCTTTCTCTCTAAGGACCAAAAGCTTTGATACCAATTGTTAGGAGTAACAGTCCACCAACACAAATGACAGGGGGGGTGAATCAGTTATGAGACAGATTATTAAACAATAAATATTGTAAACTGAAACTGTTAATCCAAATGATAAGAAAGTAAATGAAACGCCATAACATAATCCTTTGTTGTTGAGGAAACCATGTTAAAGGTAAAACCCCAGTGGGAATTAACACCCAAAAATAATGTACTGAGAGTATAGTATCCCTGCTAAAATATTTATCCTTGTAGGAGCTTATTAATGCATTACAATTCATAGTCCTTGTTAAAGGACATACCTTATCAGGAGTCAAGAGTAATAGTAGGCTCACTGCCCAGGCACACTGCTTAAAGAAGGTTATCTCCACCCTCTGGACTTACTGTCTAAAATACAAGTGTATATAAGAAATATACAATCCAATGAACTGTCTGATAGTAACTGTCTTTTCTTGATCAGTTCCAATGAAGTCTCTCAAACACATCATCTACTCTACATCTAGCAGACATCGCACAAACATGCTCACAACTTCCACACTTCACTATTACCACACTTACATAAAATAAAAAAACTTCCTTTTATATAGATTTACAATAACCAATTAGGTCAGCCAATTAAGACTTCCCCAATGCAAAAATAAATACTTAACCCCTTGCTAAGATACACACGGTACCTATAAAAAGTAAACATCAATTAGAATTCATCAAATATAATCCAAGATCCGTAATCCACGTTCACACTCCATAATACACGCTCCATCTTTGAATTCATCCCCAAATAGATACTAGAGAAACAAAGATGAGGACAAAAAAATTATTTATTGTTGTCTATTGATTCACCCTTTGCTTATATTTGTTCTGAGTGACTCTATGATGTCTTCATGCTAGAGGATCAAGGATAGGGGGCATAATTTTTTCTTTAGTATCTACCTATGGGATGTATCCCCAAAATGTCTACTGTATAGATATTTCATGATGTATATAATAAAAATCTTCATATATCCAATAAACATCAAATAGTGTAATATGAGAACATAAATGATGAGATTCTGAGACACCATGACATATCTATCTTAGACGAAGGGGGTAACTCATTCCTTGTTTGTTTAAATATCATGGATTTATGAATGCCATATTTCCTGAGGAATTATGGGATGTAAATGTACTAGAAATACAAGGAAGGAATTTGATATTTTCTTTGTCTATTTCTTGTGGGATATTTTTATAATGAAGTCAAAGGTCAAATAATATGGTTTCTATGATAAGAGCCTACACCCTTGTGGTATACCGCACATACCTAGACTCTAAATATTTTTTCCCTAGATGGAGGTTGGGAAGATTATTCCTTTTCTCTTTTACACAACTGATACTTTGATCATCATGATTCATCATATCTTGATGCTTGTATCAAACTGCAATATCAATTCTGGTGAAACCAGTATTCATATCACCATGGTCGCTTGAGTACTAGTGGTGGTCATATCTACTTCCACATTACAAAATACTCAATGATGAAATCCATAACTAAAGATAAAAAGAAATGATAAGGTCATCATAAAATAGTCATAAAAGTTTGCATTCATTTGCCTTGGTTGAAATGAGCTAAGCAAGACTATCTTTGCAAGGGAAAATCAAAAGGAGTTGATATCACTATCAAAACTTATTCAATCTGGTGGCATCATCACATACATCTGAACATGATCAAGTATCTCATAGAACTGGCACAAAAAAATACATGCATCACATATTAGTAGAATTTATTATTCATTACATCATAAATCCATAGCCTATACCATCTAATTATGCATTTCATTCATTATACACTGCACCCACTTGCATAATCATAAATCATAAAATAAATATTTGCATAACATGTCAAATAAAAAAGAACAATAGAGTGATCAAGTGCATCATCATTTGCATTATAATTTAGCATCAAGAAAGTGCATCGCATACATAATATAGATCACATACATATAACATAAGAAAACTCATTTAAATCATCACATTAGTATCAAGTAAATAAATACATCACATATTCATCTATATCCATATCATAAATGAAATAAAAAGCATGAGCATAAGCATTAGGATATAATCATCACATGTAGAAAGCATCACATAAGGATCATATAGGCATCAGGATAGAACTGCATCTCATATATATATCATGATCATATAAATGTGAGTGTATAAAGATACAATGAGATGAAAATGAAAGATATCATCCTCTGTGAGTCATCACAATTTAATAAGGTACATCATCTGTCAGTCATACATAATAGATACATAAATAAAGATACAACACATGTCTCTAGAGGACATCAAAAGAGAAACAACATGATACATTAGGCATGACTACCAACATCTGGGCATCGATGACCAGGTTGAGGCACATCTGATCTCGGAGGCACTAGAATTGTACCCTATGACTAAGATTCTATCTGAGAATAAAGGGGTACCCTCACAACATGATCTGGAACAACCAAAAATTAAGTTTCCTAGTAATAAGTAGATCTAATTTCTGTTCTTACTATCTTGAACCATGTGCTAGCAACATCCCTTAATGCTCTATCTCTCTGTGCATTCATACTAGCCAAGGCTCTAGCTTTGTCACGCATCTGAGCCTACAATACAACTATCTGTGTCCTCATCTGGGATCACTCCTACCATAATATAGAAATGGTATTAGTATCATCTGAACCCCTCTGAGAAACTTGAATCTTTGTAGCTGGAACCACTAGGGGAATATGTCCACTCTGAGCCTGTGGCTTCCTGGAAATTTTCCCTGGAGTCATCTGTGGTCCTCATTAGGGAGGAATAAGAACTTGTGATGATGAACCTTCCCTATCTCTCAAACCCAAGTGTACAAGATCACTAGGAGACACTGCAAGATGCACTCTCACTCTCACTTTACTCCCATATATACTACCCATAGCTCCCAAGCTACTAGCCTCACCTCTCTGAGCTCCTTTACCACCATCTCCTCCCCTATCACCTCTACCACCATCTCCTCCCATATCACCTCTCCCTCAATCTCTCCCAATTAATGGTCTCCCTCTATGACCTTGTAAATTCCTCCCATCTCCTCCATCTCCATCTCCATATCCATCATCATCCTCCCCATCATCCAAAAAGGCAGAACCTCCTTCGAAGAAGTCAATCTCAAGAAGGGATGTTGTGCAAAGTACTGTGAAAAGGTGAGAGTCATCCCAACATCTGTAATATCTATCAAAAAATAAAAGGAAGTGGAACCATCCCCTAATACTCTTGTACTTCTATCTCATAATGCAATCTTGGCCCCCACTGAGCCTCATTATCTCTGGTCCTACCATACGTAGCCATACCCTGCAACACACCCTGCACTATGTTGTACTGTCTCAGCCCTCGAAACACAATGAACTGCTCCACAATATAGTGGGTGTGACCAATCAAATATCGACCAATAAATGCAAGAGGCATATCCACCCTATCCTCATGTCACTCCTCAAAATCCACATAAGGTCACCACTCTATAATAGTCATGTCATCCAACACACGTCGTTAGTACTCCAATCACCCTAATCAAAGTTGTACCATGTCACCACCATACATGTATATAAAAGGTTCATCTACCTCTCAAACTCGTGGAACAACTAGTCTCATCACTGGGATGTGCTCCCAGGCCCAGATCTACATCAGTATCACACCTACGAACATACTTTGATCATATTTGTACACTACCTGGTAGAGCTCGTGATAAACATGTGCAAGTAAATAATAACCCCAAGCAAAGTGTCGAGGTATTTGCAACAAGTCCTCTAACAATCGACCCCAACCACAAGAGAATCCTTAGGAACTTCTATTTGGAACTAAGAAACCTCAAATTAGTCCAGCTAGCATAGAAGGAAGAGAGATATAGTAATCCTCTATGTCCTCCCAAGAGATGGTTTTCCTATCAATGTAAGGATCTTGGAAGACTCGACGAGATGCAGAAATACCCTCCCATCCAATCTTATCATAATATACAATGTCACCCACCACTGGAATGTGGAGGATCCTATAGACATCCTTCAAGGTAATAGTAATCTCTCTAGTTGGTAGGTGGAAGGTTTTTTCTCTGAGTGCCACCTTTCAACTAGAGCACTGAAAAACCCTTGGTTCACCTGATACTCGAGTATATCAAGCAGATGAAAGAGGCCATAGTGCAAGACAACTCTACAATCATCACCAAATAGAAAGCCAATCAGACTGAACACTCTAGGATACTAACCCTACAAAATGAGAATGCCAGGATTATCCTGAAAAAGTAAAAGGGCCAGACATCAATCATCTAGATATAAATCTATCATTGAACATGCAAAGCACAATCAAAAGTAGAAATAAAAGGACTCGGGATGAAATCAAAGTCGAAGAACGTTAAAAAATCAATAATCTAGGGAAAAAAAAACCACTCACTATCCATAAATGAAGCAACAAAAACTAGAAATTAAAGGGCTGTGGGAAACAAAGCAGTTTATACCGCAAACACAATACTACATGGGAAACAAAACACTATTTCCCATAAATAGGAAAAAAACCAAAAATAAAACACTATTGAAAAGAAACAAAAACAACTCAATTGTAAATGACACATTATGGACAGTAAACTAGCCATTACCGAAAATGAAGAGCTATGAAAAAAACACAGACGGTAAATAAAGAAACAAGAAAATTTTGTCCAAACCATAAAGAAAATTTTTTTTCCCGAAAAATGACAAAACAAAAAATGAAAGGGAAACAACAGTAAATGACACATAAACTCCAACGATCCTCTATTCCGCGCATTCTGCAGATCTTGCAGAGCTTAGTCTGAGTGCTTCTCAACCTCATTGCATCAACTCCAACATTCCTCTACAACTCACTTCCAATGGTCTTCTTGTTGGCGTGTTAGGTACGCTCCCTCCTCCTGACTCCTTGGTTTTTTCTTTTGATAATAGTAATATGGGAAAGGGACCAGTAGTGGACATAGCACCAATACCCGTTCACTTTTTGTTAATTGGACCCCCCAATACGAAATAATCCCGCACACTAATAAATGTACATAATTAACCCAAAATATATTCATTCAACCCCCAATACATGTTCACACATGAACAAGTAGTAGATAGATAAAAAAAAAAATTGATCCACTATTGGTCCTTATGTGATTGAAATACAATATTCCTTACACAAATGTAGTGAATAACTCATTTATTAAAAATTCAAATTGTTTACAATAACCACTTTATGCAAGTGGACCAAAGGTACACAATTAGTCAAATTACAAATACAAGAGAGCAATTATTGGTCCCTCTATGACAATTTTATAAATCAAACTGAACTTTATGGGTTCTCATATGCACTTTCTCCCAAACAGGTTTGTATTCTTTGAGGTATTTAACCTATCTGCAAATAGTATCTGCATTTTCAACAACTAGTGTAAGACTCCCATATAGACACAAAAAAAACATATAAAAAAATCTGTAAGGCTAAATCCACACATGAGAAATAAATTGAATATGCAAGCATAAAAAGACTGATTGGTTGCAAACAATAAGTTTTTAGACATTCGAAATCTACACATACAAGCATTCAATTCGATATGCAGGTATGAAATGAATGTTTGGTTGCAATCAACAAGACCTCAACTTGTAGTGCAAGAATGAATTGACAGGATGTTTCCCACAAGAATTCAAATTTAAAATTCAACAACCACAAATGAATGCATTCAACTTACACATTCGAATTCCCAAACTAATTTATAAGGGGATTTTGCAAGTTTATTTTCATTAATACAAATAGGAAGTCTGAATATTCTTTGCAAACTATAGAGGTGAAGCAGGAATTATCTGTTCATTACTACAAAGTCTAAATATTCTCCGCAGGCCTGATAGTTGAAGGAAGATTTTCTGCACAATCCTAATCAGGTTGGTACACTATGCTTAACCTTTCTCATTTTATTTCATAGGTGAATATTATGTAAACTTACTATTTTGTATGTTCTAAATACATCAACTGCATCCTCATTAATCTATAACCTTATTTGTCATGCACCTCTCACTTAGAGAACCAATACACATTGCAACCTTCTACTAATGGCATCATCTACATTTTCTAATCATATCAGAGTCACCCCTCCATCACATGCTCTAATTCTATCTTGTGTCATCATCTATGCTTTCTTCTGTACTTGTA
>MU225494.1:705342-715750 GCA_018584345.1 Thuja plicata | reverse complement strand
TTAGGATTTTCTGCATTTGACACTCAGGTCGAGTAGAGTCAGTGAAAACTCAGAATTTGCCTAGTACAATAGGACTTTGATGATTTAGAAGAATGACAAATGCAACAAAATTGGTTGGGGTTGCAAGGTGCCAATTTTGGGGTGTTACAATATGAAATAGTAAAACATTTTAATAGAAAGGTGGGCATTTGAAGCAATGATGACAAAACAAACCTCAGACGCAGATTTCATCATTTTAATGTAACCCTATGCAAAATGCAGGAATGCAGAAGAAGTGTTCATCATTATAACAAAAACAAATGTGGATACGGATAATAATTCACCACATTAAGCATGATGGTCTAACGCAGAAGCAGATTTAATCATTGTAATGTAACCCTTTAGTCACACGGATAATCATTCAACAAAAAAAATAGAGACCCTCGTCGAGATATTAACATTTTAATGAAACACAAGGCATCGAAGTTGTGCATACAAGAAAGGAAGCATGATTGAAGCCGAAGACGTTACCTGCAAAGTTGATGACGGTGGTTGCAGAGCAGTGCAAACCAAAAACGTTGGCAGGAGGAATGAAAATGATGAAGTATGTGCGAAAAAGTGGTGTTTTAGGGCACCGACGTTAACAGCCACGTGCCCCAAAACAAACCATAAGTGGTGAAATGGGGATTTTATGCCCCACATTCCTAACGTAAAAAATAAACATGTGAACCCACTAAATAACTTAAACACTTTAAATTAGGCATTTTTTATATTTTGTATTGGGGGTCAATTTAATTTTTTAGGGTCATATGATGAACTACTATTGGGGATGAACGCGCCTACTATTGGTTGACCCCTTTTTTTGACCACTTTTAGATGTATGTGCACATAACATCTTTTGTGGAGTGGACCATTATTGGTGAGAAGCCCAAACCTTAGCTTTAAGCAGTTAAGGCGCATACAGAAAAACCCAAAAAAATTTGACCAAAATTGACATCATTTGGTACCTCAATTGAGTGCGCAAAGTTAGCTATAGCCACTACTGGTCCCTTTCCCCTAGCATCGTGATATCCTCTCCTAATCGCAACCTTCCCCGAGCCCCAATTGTTCTCCCTCCTCTTCCTCCAATTCATTTTCCTTGGGTTCTTTCCACAAGTCAACCTCCACTGTCCCATCTTGTCCGAGCTCCCATCATTTCACTCAACCTATCAACTTATTGTCCCATCATGTCTTCAATCTGATCTCCCCTCATTCTTTCTCTTCCCCTTGCTCGTCTTCCCACGTAGTCAAAGATTGGGAAGACAAACTAGTCATCAACCTCTCCTCCGCTTCCTTAGACCCAGTTGTCTTCAACCTTTTAAAAAGAGGCTTGGGCTTTGCGATCTTGCCCCCTCACATTCCAGTCACAGATTTTTCAACTGAAATTGAGAAGCCCATTCATTCTTTCCCACTTGACCTTGTTGAAGAGGTCCGTAAGACTATTCTATCTCTCTTAGGCATGCCAAGCCGCCTAAGAGTAATATTCCAAAATCAGAGCTTTGGGCCCTCAAATTTCTTCTCAACCACAATGACATCATCATTATCAAGGAAGAAAAAGGTAATGCTACAGTTATTCTGAACAAACAAGATTATATTTAAAAATGTATCACCTCCTATTTGATGTCTCTTGCTACAAAATTTTGCATTCCAATCACACTTCCAAAAGTGTGAGGAAAGTTAAGCATACCATTTCTCTTTCTTCATTCGATGATGCCAAAAAAATGAGGCTTACCCCCTCCAAGGAGGTTACACCTCGTATTTATGGTGTCCCTAAGATTCACAAAGTAGGCATCCCCCTCAGGCCCATTGTGGACACCATGGACTCCCCAACCTATCTCCTTGCCTCCCATCTTTCCAAACTTATCTCCCCGCTCTCCTATTCTGATTCCTTCATAAAAAATTCCTCCCACTTTGTTGATTTTATCCATGAAAAGAAACTTGATGATAATGATCTTTTAGTCATTTTTGACGTGGTCTCCCTCTTCACCAAAGTTCCTATCCATGACTCTATCGAGTTCATTAGGAAAAAGACTAACGATGAAATTTCCACCTTGGTGGGTTTGTACCTCAAATGTAATTTTTTCACCTTCCAAAGTACAATATATGAACAATTGGATGGAGTTGCTATGGGATCTCCTTTATCCCCCATGGTTTCCAATCTCTATATGGCTCACTTCAAAAATCTTTCTCTTCATTCTTGGCCCCTCAAACCTAAGTGGTGGAAGCGCTACATCGATGAAACCAACATTTGTTGGCCTCATGGTTGTGAAAAACTTGAAGAATTCCACTCCCACTTAAATAGCTTATCTTCTCACATCTCCTTCACCAAAGAAATTGAAGTTGATAACCAACTCCCCTTCTTAGATATTCTCCTCATCAAGAAACTTGATGGCTCCCTATCTAGGCATGTCTTCCATAAATCTACTCATACTGATCTTTACCTCCATGCTTCATCTTATCACCACCCAACCCAAAACTCAGTAATCCTTAAAACTCTAGCGACTAGAGCTTTCAGGATTTGTGAAAAGACCATATTGACCTCTTATCCCACCTTATCCAAGGCTTCCAATTGAATGGGTACAAAAGGAAACACATCTCTAGAGCTTTCAAACAAGCCAAATATTATCGTGTTCCTAAACCTATTACTACCAACCCCTCCTTCCACCATGTTTCCTCTCCCCTTACATTGAAGGCCTCTCAAACAAAATTTCCAAGATTCTCCTAAAAAAGGGCCGTCATTGTAATTTTAAACCTATTCATACCTTGAGAAAGCACTTCCCCTCTCCCAAAGACCCTAAATACCTCCTCCTCAATGTAGATGTTTATGTTCAATGACTTTCTCTTGTGGCACTCCCTACATTGGTGAGACGTGTCGGTCGATTGGCACTACAATCAAAGAGAATCATGCATACATAACTCATGAGAGATTATAAAATCAGCTCTTGCCGAACACTCTGACAAAACCAAGCATCACGTTCCCCTTGAAAAACTTGCATGTGTTATAGTATGCTCTTATTTTTATAAGGAAAATAGATCTCTTCCTCGTCCTCCCTTCATTTTGCATCACCCATCTTTGTCTCTCTCTAATATTCCTCTTATTGGCCACAACAGAAAGTAATACTCTATCATCATCTGGGAAATTACATTTTATTTAAAGAGATTTCCTCCATAATAGTGAATCTTCTTCATCAAAGGATGCAAGTAAATGATTTCAATCATGACTTGCATTAGCTAATCATTTTTCCTTATAAGTTTCTAGAGTATCTTTAATCAATCCGTGATATGCATATCTTGTAGAGTCTGGCGCATTGTTTCTCATCATTGTTATTGATAATGGAATATAATTTATATAGAATATTGAGGTGATCCACCTCATAATAGTTTTAGTGGTTTTTTTTTCAAAAAACTATTGGGATTCTATTTATGTTCTATTTTTCATATTTTCTACAGTTATAGTGTGTCATGGGAGTGCATTTATTACAAGAATATTATCAAATAGATCTCATGCCTTATGAAAAGATTCGATATTTTAAACATACATTAGGTCACTTTTGTTTCGATTATTCTACTGGAAATTCATGTAGCTTGATTTTTCTATATTTTTAATGGGGATTTTGATTTTCCAAAGGCATCAAAGAACGACTGTCTTTAATTTTAATTATATGTGATGACTATGAATATTTTCTTGTATTTTGATAAATGATGTCACCAAAGTTAACATCCTATATAAGCTCTTAACAAACTAGTGAAACATTAGATCACTTTTAGGTTGTGTTTCACCTACAATGAAAGTAAAACTCTAAGAAAGCTAGTTCCTTTGTTTTCTTCCTAAATTTTACTCTAAACTGATATTTTTTAGGAAATTTTAAAGAAATACTTAAAAAAACCTATAGCTACAATGGTGATGCACCAAATTAAGATTTTAGCCTACACTACTACTATTTTCTCACACAACTACATAAAAATCAACAGTTTGTTGATAGTTGAAGCATTTTACCTACTATGAATCATTACTTCATAGAAAGTCCCTAAATTTTGAAGTTTTAGAAGGAATACCAATTGTTTATCACGTCTAACACTTGTTTGAGTAAGGACACAACCTACAACCTACACTATATGAATATTTTTATCTCGTGGACATTGAAGAATGAGATGTATAATAGATAATTCTTAATAAAATCTTAGGAAGATGTATCAATCATCTATTCTCATACAAAAAATAGCATATGTAAAAGGAAAAATAAAGTTTTTATTGATGTAGAAAGTACAACAACATAGTACAACTCTACGAATGTTTTGTTATTTCCTTAAAAAAAGGTATAGTGTTCTGTTGAGTCTTAAAGAGTGGTTTTTCTAAGTCATAATACAATATTATAATGAAAATAACTTTGCGACAACTAACTCAATCTAAGCTAGGTGTTGCCTTTTTGACACCATAATTTATTAGAACTTAGCAATATGAGAATTATTACAGACGACAGGCGTGATGTTTCTAGTAACTTGGTCTACCACATTTTACAATTAAAAAAAGTGTATACTTGCTTTGAATGTTTCTTCTCCATGATTGGCATAGAAACATAATCAAACTTTACTCTATCCTCTACTTTTACACTTACTTGATCGCTTCTAAATATGCTCAAATCGCCCCCTATATGTTTGCAATTGCTATTGAATAATTGTTTATAAATCTCCTCAAACTATTGAAAATTTCCTCAAACTTATTTTAAGGCGTGTGAATGAGAGTTCGATTAGATTTGATTTCATAGTATATTGATTAGATTTCATATATTTTATAAATAAAATGCATGTTATAAATGTTAGTATTTAGGTGTCATCAATCTTGTCAATCCTTGAATTATGTGCTCCCTCAAATGTTATTTATAATTTATCCATAAGGGATGAAGTTAAATAATGATAAAAAATTTCATTTAAAGACTGGTTTATTGTTACCAATGAAGATAAGTATACAAAATCCTTCTTTTCCCAACAATAGAAGAAAAACTATCCAAACTCTAATACTAATTGAAAGGAAGTTGATTGAGTGGAAATAAATTCCTACACCAATATAAGTGGGGGAGAAGATGCAAATTTTTCCTTCAAACCCTTATAATTACATTATTAGATGCATATTTAGATTAGCTTAAAATAAACATGCAAAACAATAATAACCATAACACTAGATTTTATGTGGGGAAGCCCTTTGAGGAAAAAAGCGTCACACTCCAAAAGAAAATCAAAATTGCATTATTAATGATCTAATGGTTATAATACCATATTTGATCCAACCTCATTCTAATTGGTGTCTTCAACAATAATAAGGTTTATGGAATGAATCTAACAACATAATGATACTTGTAGAGACTTGTTATCATTTTTACAAATACACAAGTAGAAAATACATAATACAATATAATAAAGAAGGAAAGAACATGTCAATGGATACAATTTCCACATGACAATAACCCAAAGTTTGTATGCCTGAAGAAACAATGCTTCAATACCCAGTTTATTTAATCTATTTCCTACATAACTCATAAAGACATACATAGAAGCTTACAGACTAGTCATTACACAAAGATAAAATAGAGAGGACATGAGATAACAATATACACCCTCGAAAAACCCTCATGAGAGTAAAAGCCAGCCTCCAAAATAATTCATACTTTTGATGACATTAAGTTTTGCCATTAGTATACTTAAAGGGAAAAACATGATAAAGGTCATCAGTATAAGCATAACCGGTGGACAACAAGGATACCCGACGAGATGAAAATGCTATTGTAAAAATGATAAGTATAGACTTTCCCGATGAACATTGACAAGAGTCAAACTGACAACAAGCATTACCGACGATACAGTATTGAGAACATCACCGACGGAGCAGAAAAGGCATACCCAATGAACAGTTCAATTAGGGGACACCGACGGAGTACAAAACTGATAAAACTGACAGAATAGCCCGACCATCAGAACCAACAGTCAGTTACAGAACCCACAAAAAGTGGATCTAACTTTACACGTCAGATAAAACAGTGTAATTCTATTTATAGAGTTTTTATTTGCTTTAAATCTTTACTTGAGGGTCAAGCAAGCAAATTATGAATGTTTTAAAGCATTCTAACGGATCTAAAACATATCTAACTAAAGATCAAGGTCAAGTTGTAAACCTTGGATCTAGATTTAATTTGTAAAAGCGTGAATCAAGAATAGAGCTAGAAACTAGTATGAATAGATATTCAATCATTTGTAATGTAATGTGACTTGTAATCATTTGACAAATGATAGTAGCCATGGAGAGAATCTAAGCAGAAGAAGAGAATTCATGCAAAGTATAGAAATAGATCAAAGCAGTTATCAAGAACACAGAAAGGCTACCGACAAGCAAAGAAAAGGTATCACTCAATCACTCAAGGTGATTACATTTACATTGTAAGATTTACATGATCTATTATCAGCAATTAGAGATTGCATTCACTATTAGATCAACATTTATATTGTAGTTGCATTCTAACAAGTGCATCACAACTAAAATCCTTTTGTAGAAGGTGGAATTAACCATTCTTTGATAAATCTATTAACAGAGTGCACACCTAACGGTGTTGCTAAAGCTTCAAACGAAGTAGATCCTAACAGGTCTCCACTCTAATACTCTTAACTGGGTAGATCATTAGAAGTGATCAATTGTAAGCCTTTGCCAGCTCCCTTCTTATCTACAAATAGTAAAGTTTTGTGGGTAGACATCCCCACCACAGTTTTTACTTCCTAACAGGAGTTTTATACGATATCACATCATGTGTTATATGCTATTTGTTTTCATGAATGTTTCTTGAATGTTTACACATGTAAATAACTTATATTATAATTTCACATACATATAGAAAGATGAACATATAGATAGGAATATACAAATCTGATGACTCAAAGGTTAATGGGCCAACTACAAAAAGTTTTAGAGGTACTGATTCACCCCTCCCCTCTCAGTACATCATTACAATAATTCCAACAATTGGTATCAGAGCTAAGTCTCTTTCTTGAAAAGCTTAAAGACTTAAGAGAAAAGATCAACAAAATGGAAAAGTGCAGACTGGACAAGACTATTGAGAATGAGCAATTACAAATTCAGATTTACTGTGAGCAGTATAAAGAGGCAAGAGTAAGCATGAGAAAGTTGCTTGATGAAAGGAAGATCATGGCAACTAAGCTTAATGAAAAAGATTATCAAGAAGAGGAGATTCTAGATTACTTCAACTATGTTGAATCATCAACAAGCAAACCTTCAGACACATCAGTAGAAGAGATCACAAGTCTACAAGAAGTCAATCTATATCTGACAGAGCAAATAAAGATGCTAAAAATTGGTCAAGAGACTCAGATGGTAAAAATGATTGATGTCATGAATGATTCAAGAAAAGCAGAATTAGAGACAACATTGGCTATTGATGATAGGAGGAAAATAATTGAGAAGCTACAAGAAAAATAATCAGAGATTCAAAGACTTACTGATCATCACCATGAGATTACCAATCAGATTATTCTTATGAGTCAAGAGGCAAACATATTAAATAATGAACTCATTGAAAGAATATAGATCATTGGTGAGCTAAGGGAAGAGAATGAAAAACTAAAGCATGAAGTCAAGATTCAGAATCAACACAATGAATTGATCAAGAAAGCTGAAGATAGCAATAAAAAAATGGATGATTTCCTTGACGGTCAAAGAAGAGTCAACAACTACACAAGAATAGGGTACGCCGACAATGGAGAATCATATAATCAATCAGATCAAAGGAATGTTTATGCAACTCCAAGGACCAAGAAGCTATCATGCAATCACTGTGGAAAACTAGACCACACCTTAAACATTTTCAGAAACAAAATGAAAGGTATTCCTCAATCACAATCTACTTTCATTGGTAATTTTTATAAATGTCACAAGCAAGGACACAAGGCATATGAATGCAGATCCAAGATGACAAAACCAAGGAAGGAAAACTACATGGACAAGTACTATCCTACCTGCAAAATGAATGGACATACATATCAGGAATGCTGGAAAAAGAATAAGAAAGCATGGACACCAAAATAACCTGATAATGGCTACAAACCAACAAGATTAGGTAACTCATATGTTTGGGACTATAACACATGGGTAAATTGCACAGCATGTGGAAGGTATGGTCATATATCTGCCAACTATATGAGAAAATGGACTAGAAAAACAAGAGGATGGTTCAATCCAGGTATGGCATGTTTATATTGTCATAAGGTTGGACATGTGATAAAAGATTGAAAAGACCGACTGACAGAAACAAGCACTTATCCCAATGGAAACACCATTGATGACATCAAGAAGATGAGAAACAAGATGTGGGTAAAAGCCACAAACACTGAAGATGATGGAACAAGAAATGCGAATGACGACGCCCCATCCAATGGATCTGGTGGCATCACTGTCTCCAACTAAGTTGCACAAGTATGGAACTGCATTATGACAATTTATATTATGCATCGGTTCCATTTACATATTGATCATATAGACAAAATTAGCATTATTGAAGATGCACTATATTGTTACTTTTAAAACAACCATCAGTTAATGGGTACAAATTAGCATCAGTGAACACACACAGAAAAGTTAAAACACTACTTACCGAAATGTATCGGTCATTACACAAAAGCAAAGTCACTAAGTGTAAACCGACGGACATCGATAATCCTTGAGCTGATGAAATTTCTCGTCGCCATTTTATCGATAATCATCGGTGAAGTCACCAAAGATACTAGCAATCCCGACACTTCGCGCCTACACCAAAGATGTTATTTATGTCTCAATCGATGAAATCAGTCGTTGTATACCGATGAGTTGTTGGGCATTAATGACAACTTAGGGCACAAAAATTATAAAAGCGCGATGGAAGAACTCATTTTGCACCTGCAATTTTCAAGCAACCAAGCAGAGCTATGAAGGGCGATTGAAGAGAAAATTGAAGTGTGACCTCAGCAAGATTCTAACTCAACTCAAAGGATTCACGAGCGATCAAAGAGATTTAGTAAGTACTTGCATTCACCGACCACACTGTTTAAATTATGAAAAGCCCTAAATTTTTTAAAACGATGGCATCTACTTCTAGAGTTGAAAAGTTGAAAGAAGATAAGAAGAAAATGATCAAGTTTATCAGTAGAGGCACTTGTGTTGAACCAAAATACAAGCTACACCCAGAAATCACATCACAACTTGATGATTCCAAAGCATTCTCCAGAATCCCACCTAGGGTTTTGTTGGTAGAGGACGTAAGGTCCTATGTACATTGCAAGATCTCAGAATTAGGATATATGGACCTAGATAATGCCTATAGGGCACTCTGTGATGAAGCTGGAAACCTGAAAGAAGAGCACAAGCATTTGGAAGTGAAAGGTCTCACGAATGCATTACACTTTCCCAGAGTTTTTAAGATAGAATGGATAAAGATAGTTCTTAGCATAATGCATAACCAGACTTTATGGCTCAATAAGCCAAAACAAATAACAAAGGATGTTATTCATGTAGTTACTAGATATCCTACAACTAACAAACCACAAGCTCACAAGCACCCATCCCTGAAGGAAGTGGAAAAACTAACTGGTGCAAAATCAGACAAAAGAGCTCTCAAGGTCAACACTATCACCGACGACGAACTCAAGTTTGGTGCATGTGTGGTAGGCTACAAGATCTTCCAGGCCAGAAAAATGAATAGCATAGCAAGCACTGCTATGAGTACATCATACAAGATCATCAAACAATGAAAGAAGATGGATCTTGCAGAGATTTTGTTGAACCAACTTGAGGAGAACATGAACACCATAAGATCTTGAAAGACAAACACTTGTAAGTTTGGTTCCCTCATTATGTGCATATTCTTTTACTTTGAAGAATACTTTCCTTCCATAGGTAAAGTAGTATGGGATACAAGCAAACCGGTCACCATACAAATATGTGAGCATATAGAGTCATTAGGAACAGATTTTGATGACCTAATGAATGAGTACTTCAAACAATTTAAAGAAAAGATGCAAGCAAGAACTAGGATACCTGAAAGTTTGATAGAAGAATACAAAGAGGATATATGTTTTATGGTAGATACTTATTTTACCCATATCAAACCAGAAGTACCTAGGAAATCCTGGCTATCACATTTGGAATATGAGATCAAAACAGGATAGGCTACTTAGTGCATCAAGGCACTATTGAATGAACCAGTTGACAACAAGAAACCAAGATTTGGAACCTATGAAGAAGCCAAACCAAAGATCAAGATAGATCTTACTGTCAAGAAAATTATAAACAAGAAGAACAAAATGGTTAAAAAGTTAACCAAGCAATTTGCAGTCACTAAAGAAGGTGAAGAGGAAA
>MU225494.1:686346-701957 GCA_018584345.1 Thuja plicata | reverse complement strand
TGAGGGTCAAGCAAGCAAATTGTGAATGTTTTAAAGCATCCTAATGGATCTAAAACATATCTAACTAAAGATCAAGGTCAAGTTGTAAACCTTGGATCTAGAGTTAATTTGTAAAAGCGTGAATCAATAATAGAGCTAGAAACAAGTATAAATAGATGTTCAATCATTTGTAATGTAATGTGACTTGTAATCATTTGATAAATGATTGTAGCCATGGAGAGCATCTAAGCAGAAGAAGAGAATTCATGCAAAGTACAAAAATAGATCAAAGCAGTTATCAAGAACACAGAAAGGCTACCGACGAGCAAAGACAAGGTATCACTCAATCACTCAAGGTGATTACATTTCATTGTAAGCTTTACAGGATCTATTATCAGCAATTAGAGATTGCATTCACTATCATATAAACATTCATATTGTATTTTCATTCTAACAAGTGCATCACAACTAAAATCCTTTTGTACAAGGTGGACTTAACCATTCTTTCATAAATTTCTTAACAAAGTGCACACCTAACGGTGTTGCTAAAGCTTCAAATGAAGTAGATCCTAACAGGTCTCCACTCTAATACTCTTAACCGGGTAGATCATCAGAAGTGATCAATTGTAAGCCTTTACTGGCTCCCTTCTTATCTACAGATAGTGAAGTTTTGTGGGTTGACATCCCCACCGCAGTTTTTACTTCCTAACAAGATTTTTCTATGATATCATATCATGTGTTATGTGTTATTTGTTTTCATGAATGTTTCTTGAATGTTTACACATGTAAAGAACTTATATTATGATTTCACATACATATAGAAAGATGAACAGATAGATAGGAATATACAAATCTGATGACACAAAAGTTAATGGGCCAACCACATAAAAGTTTTAGAGGTACTGATTCACCCCTCCCCTCTCAGTACATCATTCCAATAATTCCAACATATTCATCTTGTTAATCAATTATAAAGAAATACAAAGAGCTTATAAAGTTACAAAATATACTTCTTAAACATCGAGCCCTTCAACACATCCTCCATGCATCAAAGCATAAATCTAGACATCCCATGTCATGCTTCAGATATACACTATTTAGAAAGACTCAATAATATGATAGCTCACTCACCTAGACATCCTTAGCCACTAAACATGTTTTTGCTTATACAAATTCAAGCTCACACAAACACAACCAAGTGGTAAAGTAAAACCATGTGATTCAAAATGGTGAGTCCCCATTGACCCCACATTTAATATTGGGTAATAATTTTTTACTTCATTAATATTTTCCAATATTAAGCTAATATATTTTCCAAGTGTTACATACAACACATAAATTGGCCCTAAGAATGTTAATTCTTAGTGATGTGTGTCCATATAGGTCCCCTTAGGTGCATCACACACATAATAATAAATTAAAAAAAAGGTGTACAACATGTTATCCCAATGACAAGCTTGTCTTGATTCTTCCTGACATACACAATGCTTACATGTGTGCAACAACCTTGCATGAACGTCACTATATGTATTGCATTAATCCTCATGCATATAACCCCATCAATATGTCATTCACTTGCACATGCATGCAATATACTTTCATGGATAGACATGTTCATCACATAGGGTGCACCAATCAAAGGATTGCATGCCTAACTCTTGCATCGATGATAACCTATTATAGCTACTTTCATAATCAATCAGAGATGGAAATATTGGAACTTATAAAACATGCCACCAATTATCCTCATAGTGGAATCCATGACTTATGGGGTACCTGCTTCAAAAATTATAACTTGCATGTCATCCTAGCCACCTCCATGTAGGATGCCATCGAACAATCAATAGGTCCTAAGGGATGACTTGAAATAGTAGGCTTAAAATGAATATTTAAATTAATAAATCAATGCTAGGACTTCCAAAGGTTTATGCACCTTAATCCAAACATAATAAAAATATGAAAATAGAAAGTTTGGGCTATCTTGTTCAATATGGATCATTCAAATCTTTTAGCAAATACGAGCTCTTGATCAAATTCAGATACAAAACATGGATACTTGCTAAAAATGACTTTAAATGACTTCAAATAAAGATTATATATTCCTAAATGTATGCATGTTCAATGTTTCCAAATCTAGAATAAATTTCATTGTGTAAGCTTTATTAGCTTGATTTAAATATTTCAAAATGTTGAAGATTTGTTATACTGGGAAAATTAAGATGTTAATCATTAGGCCCATAGTAAAATATTGCATGTTATCAAAATATAATACATTAATTAATGTTTTGGAAGTCAATTATTATAATTTATGTTATTCTTATCAATATTACTTAATATAAATTTTATAACTTAATTCATCGCTAGTATGATATTGATTTTCATTTTTGCTTATTATATTTACACTCCACTTATGATAATTTGTATTTATTCAATAAGAATTATGGAAAATTATGATATATTCTTAGTGGAGGGTGAAAATAACTATTGGTGTGGAAATTAAAAGAGGTGGAAGGAATTTTGGAACAGAAGTCACTTTCTCTTTTGTTCATATTATGTAAGGAAACTCATCTCTTATGCTTTCTACTATTCAAAATTTATTGTAATCTTCCTCTAAGAAAAATATTCTCCTCCATAAAAGTATACAAATAGGGTTGCACAAAACATAATATTCATCTACTAATCACAATTTTAGCTATGTGGGAAAGAAGACAGTTGACCTTCTTACCTATGGGGAATAAAATTTGAGTTTCTTCTAGGTGTGATGCTTTTGTTTTATCATCAACAAAATTAGTAGCATGACATAGTCAGTGCAAAATCACGATGCAAGTCATTTTCCATGTTATTTGTATACATTTCGTAGAGTTTACGATTCTAGAGAGTATACTAGCCACTTTTTATTTTGTAAATTTTATGATTTCTCAAGCTATTTTAACGTAAAGTGAATGATAGAGATTAGACCATTTTATATCTATTAAATTTATTATTATTTTCTTCACCAACCTTCTACATTTTTCATCATACTCCTTTTATGGTTGTTTTTTAATATTGTCAAATAACTTGTGTCTTGTCTAGGCTTTTACATTTTTTTCAAGCAGGACGACCAAGGTAGTTGCAACTCCAATTGTTTGAGTTTCTCTACCCCTTTAAAAATTTGATGTTCATTCCTTGTCCAAAGCTCCTACATTACATAGGAAGTGAGAATTGTAGCAAAATTCCAAGTATTAATTTATGTATTTTCCCATTGTATTTGCTTAAAAATTTCCAAATTCTTTTCTATACATCTATATTGTGCATATCTTGCAATAATTATAGTCCACTAGACCATATTTCTTTGAGGAAATTTATCTAAAAATCATACACTTGGTATGAGATTTCATGTTTTGAATATACTTTCATCTCTTATGAGGACATTTTTAATTAATAGTTTGTGTGCTATATATTTGATTAAGATTTTTTTTAAAGTAGTTTGTGTTCCATATTTGTGCTTTCATTATTGCATACATGTAAATAGGAACTATTGGAGTAGTTTAGTCATACGATTAAAAAAAATAGAACCATATTTTGATAAAAAATAATAATAATTTGATGACTGCTTAGCAAACTTTTTGTATTTGAGAAGGTGGCTTGAAAATTTTAGTTAAAATTGCACAATATTAAATGCAATTGATGTGTTCATACTATTAGTCCAATTTAGAAGATGATTTGAAAAAGGAGGATAAGAACAAAGAAATGTGTAATTAATGCACTTGTAGAGGTTAAAACTACTAAGAAATTTAGGTAAAGATATTGTTTGATTTTTTCACTGGCCATGATTGAATCCTTCTCTACCTTCTTCACTCTTGTATATTTATCTCATAAGATACAAGGTAAGCGGATAGCTTAGGAAATAAAAGATGTTTCCAATTTACTCAAATACATAATACATTGTGAGGTTTTATGACCCATTTTCTAAAGATTAAATTGTAAATATAATTTTATTTGAAATACAAATATGATATTAAATGATGCGTCAACTTAAATGGTTTATTATAAATATAGATTAAGCACCCTCCTCCACGAGACAAATCCAATATAAATTATACTTCTAAGGTATACCTTTTTTATTTGTAGCATACCTGATAACAATAAAGCTATTGAATCCATGTGATTTGTCGCAAGGTCATATGCTTAGCTTCCCAATTTAATGCTCATACCCTTAATTAGTTATTCTAAAATACCCATTATCCTATAATGATATTGTAAAACCTCTTTTCGTGTTACTCCAATGTATTGACTGAAAACTCAACATGAATTATTAAACTTATCAGTATCATTCATATTTAGGATCAAATGTTTATAAGTGCGACTCAAACTTTGAACCTCATACTTTGTTATTCACCAAGTAGGACAATTCTTCTTCACTGTGTTTCTATTTATTTGGTTATCAATGATGATAAATATTCCAAAATTACTCAATTTTTATTATATATTGTGCCAAGTTGTAGTAGGCTATGAGGCCTAGTATGTAAAGCAAGTAATTTGATACCATGTGTAATGACCCACATAGTCTAATAACAAATTTATTTGATCAAAATAACAAAGTAGAATGAAATATTGAAAACTATTAAGACCTAATGTGCATACTCTTTTACTTAACTGAACACTAAAGAAATGACAATAGTGAAAACACAAGGAACATTAAAATTTATTAGCCAATCTTGACTCTTGATGGAATGCAGATATGAGACATGCATAGATTATGAAAACAACCACAATTGAATTCAAATAAAGACTAGAGATGGATTAATATATCCATGTCCAACCCTTCCAATTTTAGAATAACTTTCATTGTTTTGTATCTTCTCCCTACTAGAAAATAGGTAGGAACCCCGCTTTTTCAATAACTCTCTAATATACTCCAAATGACATAAAATATGAAAATGTAATAGCTTTAATATTCCCTTTAATATTAATTTTTGTTTAGTTGTGTAGGTAATATGGCGCTGTAAAATTCCACAAGTTCTTTAGAGAAGTTTGTTGTTATGTGATCTTTTTTATTAGTAATATACTTGCCTCTCTTTATGTGGTTGAGTTTTGTCATAAAAGAGTTTCCCCATGTATATCGGATGTTAAATGTGTTAAGATTCTCTCTTTCTTTCTTTGATTCTGCAATCATATTATTTAAGGGTTATCTTTGAGATTTTGATTATGATGTTACCATCAATAAAATGTTGGAGCAAATTAAGTAAAGAAACAAAGAGTGGGAAACCAAAGCCAAAGAGCCAAAGAGCCAAAGAGCCAAAGATTAAAGGCAGAGACACACAACACATCCACAGGTTCCAGTACGGTGCCCCATGCTTAGATCTCCAGTGTCGTCCCCATGATATTTTGATCCCTCAGAATTTTTTGCATGGGGATGTTGTACAATTTTGTATTATACTGAGTAGTTATAGCAGGGTATGATGTACTTTTAAAAAATGTTTGATGATGTAACTGCTTTCTTATATTATGTCTAATAGAATATATATATATATATATATATATATATATATATATACACTTAGGTTATAATAGATTGAAGCCACTCAAAAATTAAAAACTTACCTCCTTGACATTGCACATAATGTGACAGCATCTATTTTCTTTATTCCACTCAATCAATTTACAAATATGCAAGCATACTTTTTCTCACTTACATTAATGCGTTGGGAGAGAAGTGTATGGTCTCAAATGAGTTTGACATCTAATATTTTAATAAATAAAAAATATTAGGATATATGCATGGAAATGAAGGAGCAAAATGGGATATTGAGTTTTAACTTTTTTTTTAAATCGGAAAAGATTGATCTTGGATGAGAAATTGAAGATAATTATAGTCAAAATTTGAGGATCCAACAAGAACAAGATTGATAGTGCTCTAAATCTACTTCATAAAATGTTATTTAAAAAAAAAAAAGTGGTGATGATTAAGGGGTTCGAATAGAGGAAGCACACAGAGTTCTCTTGTTTCTATCAAAAAACATAACATAACATCTAGTGTGCTACTCCTAAAATGTTATATTTTTTTTAGTATTTAACAAGTCACTTTAGTGAAAGATTAGCTATCACCGTGTAGTTCATGCTTAATTTTTTAATGAGCATATAATTTTTTTATAATTTTCAAATTGGACACATCCTAGAAAATAAAAAATTGAGTGTGTTGGCTCCTATTTTTGTGAAACAACCACTTTTTTATGTGTATATAATAGAGTCTAGATTTTAAAAAAGTAATTTATTTCAAATTTTGATGAACATGTAAAAATGAAGCCAAAAATACTACACATAGGTTGTTGACAAAAAATAGAACCAATAGCAAAAGAAATTAAATATCAAAACTTTGATACAACTGAAACATACCAAAATACATGGTGAGAAAGCTAAGAGAGAGTTGAATGTTACTATGCTATTTTTTTCAATTTGAAATTAACATATGTACAAATTTCATGGACAACACATTTTATATTGTCACTTTTTGTAGAATTTGCAAAAATAACATGCATCTACGTTTTGACATGTAAGTCCAACTCTCTGTGTTGGATTCCCTTGAAAAATTGGATATTAAGAGTTGTTAATTTTTTTAACTTGCATGTGTTATAGTATGCTCTTATTTTTGTAAAGGAAAATGGATCTCTCGTCCATCCTCCCTTCATTTCCCATCTTTGTACTCTCTATTATTCCTCTTATTGGCCATTATAGAAAGGAATACTCCGTTCCTCTACCTTATTATTTAGAGGCAACATTGCTAGTTGAGAAAATTCAAGGTCAATTGGTGCTCATATGAGAACTAGGAAAGATTGAAAGATCATCATCTAGGAACTGAAGTTTCATTTAAAGAGTTTTCCTCTATACTAGTGAATCTTCTTCATCAAAGGACGTAAGTAAAGGATTTCAATCATGACTTGCATTAGCTAATCATTTTTCCTTATAAGTTTATAAAGTACCTTCAATTAGTCCATGGTATGCATATCTTGTACACTTCGTCCCATTGTTTCTCATCGCTATTATTGATAATGAAACATAATTTATATAGAATATTGAGGTGATCCGCTTGCTAATAGTTTTAGTAATTTTTATCAAAAAAAAATTAGGATTCTTTTTATGAAAAAATTATGTTTTGTTGTTTTATTTCATTCTAAAACATTTTTTTGTTATCTATTAAAGAAAATCGTTGGCTCACAAGCTTTACACCAAAATTTTTGAATTTTCTCAGAAAAATCCATAATCCATTCAACAAACCCATTTTTCATATTTTTTACAACTATAAAATAAAATAAAATATTAATAATATGAAATTGGCAGTAGGGGCATAATTAAAAAAATTTGGATCATTTCTCGAGTTATGCATGTAATCCTTGCGCAGGGGCCATGCTAATCTTCTCTGTATCATTTCAATTTTATCGGATGTCTCCGAAGAGATATCTCATAATGTGTACAATGACGTATATGTTATGCTAATAATTTCTATGTGTAGGAAATGTGGGAGCAAAAGCACACGTGTTAGTCCTTCCATCGACTCGGGAGAAGGGACACGGTTGTCAGCGAGGCATATCAGAAACCTGAAACTCTGCTCCAAGCAAAACGAACACATCACAACTGCTAACCAAGCAAACATGATAACCCTTGCCTTCGCACAGGATCAAACTAGGGACCTTCAATTTACCGAACGCATGGTGAGCTTCAAGAGACAAAGGAAAGAATCCTGGGAGACTATGCTACAATAGATGCTCTGAATCATTTTGACCAAAACATGGGGAAATGATGTGCCTCTGTAGATTCTATGTTAATAAAGACCAATTTATTTTCAAGAAAGATAATAGTGGAGTGAGTGTTAAGGTGGTACCATACACTTTGTCAAATCATGACCCTATAGTTTGATCAATTTTTCAACTAGGGAGGACCTTACATCTCAGCAAGGGCCTTAACTCCTTCGCCCTTAATACTACTCTCATGGGGATGATGAAATCAAGGACACAAATTTTATGATCAGATGGTTCACCCATGACATAGAGAATCATCAAAGTGCCATTGTGAGATGGATACAGGGTACAGAGAGTTGGAAAATCATGTTTCAAGTGGTGGGCAAGAAAAGAGTCAAAGACTCTAGGAGATTAGAAGATGAACTACACAATAAGTTCTGTCAACCAAAATAGACCATTCAGAATGATTTGGCTGATAAGGAGGCTCTGAAGAGCTTAGCATACTCCAGGGACTCACTAATAAAAGTGCAGCAACATAAGATCAATGGTGCCAAGACCAGAGCTAGAGTTAATTGGATCAAGGATAAAGATAGGGAATCGAGATATTTTTTCCAGATGCTAAAATACAAAGAAGCTAAGGGTAAGGTTGATTACATCTGCAAGGATGTGAATACTATTAGTTCCAAGGAGGAGATTCTACAAGCCTTTGTTGACTTTACTCTAAAACTTCACCTCGAAGGAAGAGGGTACATGTATGGAGGAGGCGAGGAATAAGATCAAAAGCATTATTCCTCCTCAACTTTGTGAGGAAGATGCTCTCTCTCTAAGCATGCCTATTTCATTTTATGAGGTTAATGTGGCCATACTCAATATGACTAATTAGAAGACTCGAGGACTATATGGACTACCTATTGAGTTTTATAAAGAGAACATTGAATGTATTGGTCAGGATCTACTCCAGGTATAAGTTGAGGCTATAGAGGAAGGTACATTGGGACCAATAATCAATATTGGAATTATAAAGCTTATTCCTAAAGATGGGGATAAGACACTTATCAAGAAATGGAGGCCAATTACCATCCTTAATGTGTCTAACAAAATTTTGGCCAAACTACTAGCTAGACGGCCTGTGGATATTCTGCCTAAAGTGATCAGCCCCACCCAAACTGGTTTTTTGAAGGGTAGGTACTTTCTAGAAAATATGATCACTTGCTGGGATACCATGGAGTGGGCAAGGACTTCTAGACAACATGTCAATATGTTGCTGATTGAATATGAGAAGGCATATGATAAGATTGAGTGGAGATTCATCTTGATGATGCTAGAGGCACTGGGATTCCCCAAATAATTCAATCAGATGGTGTTGGTACTAATGGAGGGAGCTACATTCATTTTAGAGATCAATGGGACTAGATATGGATCATTCCCTCTCTCCATAGCTATCGGGAAATGATGCCCTCTTTCTCCTGCCCTTTTTGTTATTGTGGTAGACTCTTTGTTTTATATTCTTAGGGATAATTCTATTTCCCCCATAGTTAAGGGTATTTTGTAGTTAAATAATGGGGAACTATCTAATGTCCAGTTTGCATATGATATTTCCATCACTATAGAGATGAATAAGATTAACTTTAGAAATATCATGAATAAGCTAGAGATTTTCTTCTCAGCTTCTGAAAGCAAAGTGTCCATTCCTAAGTCCACCTTGCTAGGGTGGGAAGATTCCCCACCTAGCCGGTGTAATTTGTTTGGCTTCTCCTGGGGGGCCTCTATATCAGGTCAAATACCTAGGCATACCATTCTCGGTCAATCCTGACTTGAAAGTCATGCGGGAATAGGTTAAGAATAGAATTGAAGTAAACACAAACAAATGGAACAACAAGTTCCTCTCTCTACTAGGGAGATTACAAGTATGTCACAAGATTCTCTCTGCATAGTCAGTATACTAATCATCGACCTAGATTTTTAATCAAGCACATATCAAATTCATCCAAAAAGTCATCATAGATATTTTGTGGTCAGATGGAAAAGGTAAAAAGAAAAGACATGCAATTAGGTGGGATTGGTGCATCAGGGCTGCTGAGAAAGGAGGACTGGAGCTGAAAATACCTAAGATGGAAAGGTATTGCCTTGGCGGTCAAATGGATTGCTAATGCTACTCAAGGGAATGAGCCTGGGAAGATTCTAATGAGGAACAACATTAGCAGAGCTACTCCTGCCCATTCTAAATCTTGGAAAATCTTGCCTATTAATGACCTCCTATCAGGTAAGTTTAAATTTAGAGTGGCAGGGTCTACAGTTTTTCAGTCTATTTGGAAGGGGTGGGAAGAGATTAGAAACTGTGTCTCAGGAAATGGTATCTTCGACCAAAATCAAAAAATTTATGGAGAAAAGTCTATTTGGTGTATTTGGTGGAATCTCAGTAAGGGAGATAAGCCTCTGGGACTTATGCAAGGATGCTTTGCGAGGAAATGGGAATCTATGGGCATAAGGTCCTTCTCATACTTTATTTAGAATGGGTAGTTGGTCACCTGGAAGGATTTGGTAGATGATTATTATCTTCCTCTTTCTCACTAGAGGACCTAGTCCATACTAAGGGAGGCATGCTTTCCCCTCAAATTGCCCAGATCCTCATGTGTTAATTTTGATAGGCTAGAATTTCTTAAATGGTTTGATGGTACTCCCCTTTGGAATACTAAAGTCAAATCAATGTATAAGATCCTTGTTGTAACTGATGATATTTTTGAACATCTTAATACAAAATGGAACCTTAATTTGGACTATGTTTATTGGAGTAAATATTTAATGAAATTGTGGCATACCCTTGCTGAGCCTAAGGTCTTGTGTTTCATGTGGTGTTTTCTTCAACATAGGTTGTCGGTTAAGAAACCAGATGGGGAACCAAATACATGCTCCTTCTTCCATGAACCTGTTATGTATGTGGAGCCAAATTAGACTCAGGTTCTTTCGGCACGGTTTCCCCCCAGACTTATCTAAAGGGGATTTTGGGCAGCGCCCCCAAGATCAGAGTCAAGGGGCAGAGCCCCTTGCGGGGTCCTGGGGAAGCGCCCTAGGCGGGGTCAAGGGGCAGAGCCCCTAATGGGGTCAAGGGGCAGCACCCCCAAGCTTGAAGTCAAAAATACTTGTGAAAAGGGCTTAGGGTTTGAGATTTATGGCATGAGGTATTTTTGTAGCTTCCTGTGACGGTATTGAGTTGCAGGTTTAAGATTATAGTCATTGGATAATAATAAAGACATTGGACACACTGTTGGTGGATGTAGCCCAAGGATTGGGTGAACCACATTAAATTTCTGTGTTATTGTGTTCTCTTTTGTGTGTTAATATTTGCATTTTTCTGCTTATTATTCTAACATAACCTAAGTCTATTTTGCACATTTTATTTGATTGCTTCTTTGCCAAGGTTGTATGGATTCTCTTTGGTCTAGAACTTGATGATAACTTTTCTCTATTGGAGGTTATTTCTGGGTTTATAATAGGTCTAGATAAATGCTATAATAATTTTTGATATATTCTTTCTCTCCATATTCTTTGGCACATTTGGAAGCTTAGGAATGATGATATATTCAATAGTAGAGGTAGAATTCTTACTAAGTCTCTATAGAGGCTCATTATTCAAAATGTTAACTTGCAATTTACCATCGTTGTAAAGGTAAAATATTGCACAAAGCACTGAGAGTTCTCAGAGAGATCCATAGCGTATTGGATAGAGAATAGGTACCATGTTGTATGTCCACTAAAGCCAATGTGGATTTTGATTATGATGTTACTATCAATAAGATGTTGGAGCAGATTAAGGAAAGAAACAAAGAGTGGGAAACCAGAGCCAAAGATCCAAAGATTAAAGGTAGAGACACTCATCACATCCACAGGTTCTAGTATGGTGCCCCATGCTCAGATCTCTAGTGCGGTCCCCCATGATATTTTGATCCCCCAGAATTTTTTGCATGGGGATGTTGTAATTTTGTATTATACTAAGTAGCTATAGCAGGGTATAAATTTTAAAAAACTTGTGATGATGTAACTTATTTCTTATATTATGTCTAATAGAATATATATATACTTAGGTTATAATAGATTGAAGCCACTCAAAAATAAAAAACTTACCTCCTTGACATTGCACATAATGTGAGAACATCTATTTTCTTTATTCCACTCAATCAATTTACAAATATGCGAGCATACTTTTTCTCACTTACATTAATGCGTTGGGAGATATAGGTTTGGGCTCAAATGAGTTTAACATATAATATTTTAATAAATAAAAAATATTAGGATAAATGCATGGAAATGAAGGACCAAAATGGGATATGGAGTTTTAACTTTTTTTAAAAAAAATCGGAAAAGATTGATCTTGGCTGAGAAATTGAAGATAATTATAGTCAAAATTTGAGGACTCAACAAGAACAAGATTGATAGATCTCTAAATGTACTTCATAAAATGCTTTTTTTTTTTTTTAAAAGTGGTGATGATTAAAGGGTTCAAATAGAGGAAGCACACAAAGTTCTCTTGTTTCTATCAAAAAACATAACATAACATCTAGTGTGCTACTCCTAAAATGTTATATTTTTCTTAGTATTTAACAAGTCACTTTAGTAAAAGATTAGCTATCACCATGTAGTTCATGCTTAATTTTTTAATGAGTATATAATATTTTTATAATTTTCAAATTGGACACATCCTAGAAAATAAAATATTGAGTGTGTTGGCTCCTATTTTTTGGAAACAATCACTTTTTTATGTATATATAATAGAGTCTCGATTTTAAGAAAGTAATTTATTTCAAATTTTGATGAACATGTAAAAATGAAGCCAAAAATACTACACATAGGTTGTTTATAAAAAATAGAACCATTAGCAAAAGAAATTAAATATCAAAAATTTGATACAACTGAAAGATAACAAAATACATGGTGAGAAAGCTAAGAGAGAGTTGACTGTTACTATGCTATTTTTCAACTTGAAATTAAAATATGTACAAATTTCGTGGACAACACACTTTATATTGTCACTTTTTGTAGAATTTGCAAAAAAAACATGCATCTACGTTTTGACATGTAAGTCCAACCCTTTGTGTTGGATTCCCTTGGAAAATTGGATATTAAGAGTTGTTAATTTTTTTAACTTGCATGTGTTGTAGTATGCTCTTATTTTTGTAAAGGAAAATGGATCTCTCGTTCATCCTCCCTTCATTTCTCATCTTTGTACTCTCTATTATTCCTCTTATTGGTCATAATATAAAGGAATACTCCGTTCCTCTACCTTATTATTTAGAGGAAACATTGCTAGTTGAGAAAATTCAAGGTCAATTGTTGCTCATATGAGAACTAGGAAAGATTGAAAGATCATCATCTAGGAACTGAAGTTTCATTTAAAGAATTTTCCTCCATACTAGTGACTATTCTTCATCAAAGGACGTAAGTAAAGGATTTCAATCATGACTTGCATTAGCTAATCATTTTTCCTTATAAGTTTATAAAGTACCTTCAATCAGTCCATGGTATGCATATCTTGTACACTTCGTCCCATTATTTCTCATCGTTATTATTGATAATGAAACATAATTTTTATATAATATTGAGGTGATCCACTTGCTAATAGTTTTAGTAGTTTTTTTCAAAAAAAACATTAGGATTCTATTTATGAAAAAAAATATGTTTTGTTGTTTTATTTCATTCTAAAACAATTTTTTGTTACCTATTAAAGAAAATCATTGGCTCACAAGCTTTACACCAAAAAATTTGAATTTTCTCTGAAAAATCCATAATCCATTCAACAAACCCATTTCATATTTTCTACAACTATAAAATAAAATAAAATATTAATAATATGAAAATGGCAGTCGGGCCATAATCCATTCAACAAACCCATTTCATATTTTCTACAACTATAAAATAAAATAAAATATTAATAATATGAAAATGGCAGTCGGGGCATAATTAAAAGAATTTGGACCATTTCTCAATTTATTAGTGTCATCCTTGCGCAGGGGCCATGCTAATCTTCTCTGTATCGTTCCAATTTTATCGGATGTCTCCTAAGAGACATTTGATAATGTGTATAGTAAGGTATATATAATGCTAATAGTTTGTACGCGTAGGAAATGTGGGAGCAAAAGCACATGTGTTCATACTTCCATCGACTCGGGAGAAGGGACACAGTTGTCAGCGAGGCATATGAAAAATGTCAGAGAGAAACCTGAAACTCTGCTCCAAGCAAAATGGACGCATCACTACTGCTAACCAAGCAAAACACACTAACCCTTGCCTCCGACCTACAGTTTACAAGACTAATCTCAATAGGAAGTGGAACAAAGCGATGCTCTGAAGCCTTTTGATCCAATGATGGGGAAAATTATGTAAGGCTAAGAGGTGCAACTGGGATTTTGATAAGAAATTTAAAGGAGGAATTGAGCACTATGAGTACACCCCTTTGTTTCTAATCAACAGGAACAAGGTTGCGGCTCTGTAGATTGTATGCGAGGTTGCCACTTGATGAAAGCCAAATATCCATTGAAGATCAAGGTTCAAGGATATTACTTTACCTATGCCACAGTGAAAGGGGGAATGGACTCAATTATCAACACATCATTAGGGATTGAGGCTCAAAACTATCATCTACCATTGCAAAGTCAAAAAGAAGGAGAAATTCTAAAACTTTTACAATTTTTCTAGTCAAACTTTTGACACATGTTGGATAAGGTCGAATATTCTACGCCAATATTGGTCTAAAGTGGCAATTGAAATTGGCCAGTTCTAAATGGTGGTTTCGACCAAAGTCATTGAAATGTTTGGCTTGTCTGACGAGGATGCTAAACCCATGATGCAAAAATTTCAACACAAAATGGTCGATATGTAGAGAAACCTGCTTGGCGGTTTCGACCAAACTTAGTCAAAATATTTAGCCCATCTGACCAGGATGCCAAACCCATGACAAAATATTTTGACATAAAATCATTGAAAGTGTGATGAAGAAGAAATGTTGCAAAATAAAACCTGAAGATAAATATCCAGAGTAATCACCAACAGCATCCTGGTCAGTGATTAGTCAAGATATTTATCTTCAGGTGTTACTTTGCATTAATATATATTTAGATGACAATTTTAAAAAATACAATGCAGGTTGATATGTAACAGAGAAAAAATAAAAAATAGACCAATCATTCAACATCCAAAATTTTTAGAGATCGAAAAAGTTACAAACCATGAAGCAAGCTATTCCAGCTCTGAGACAATCCTAACTAGCCATCACCTTGAGCTTTGCTGTAGCCTATAATACACAAAATGTTATTTGCTCACATGTTCGTGGAATTCATCAAAATCATAAATTCATAGAAATTGAGTAATATGTAATAGAACATAAATCCAATACTTGTAATGCATATCCACACCAAACCAAGGTGTGCTTAAACATGTTGTAGAAGATTAAAAGCATCCCCTTCCATCCCACCATCCCCATCTCTGGAACACCATGGAAGAAACCCTTCTATTGTCTTACCCAAATACTTGAGAAAATAACATTACCCTCTCTATCCCTCATGCATAGTGATGCATTTAACTATTTTTATATAATATTAAATACCCCTTTGCGAACTGTGATTTCATATTGTCTATTTAATGATCCTCCAAGAACTCAGACAACCATAGGAATTGAGTCATGTGTCATGGAACAGCAATCAAATGCTTGTAAATGCATATCTACACCAAACCAACATGTGCTTAAACATGTTGTAGAAGGTCTATGAACAGATCCCAACCATATAAAAATAAATATGTATGAATTAGAAAAGAGTCTCCAAGAGTTATCAAATTGCAATCAACTGTGACTACTTGTCACCCATAAGAGCTAAACTATAGTGACATCAGAATGGGCTTGAATAATTAATTTTTATTAGACCGTGA
>MU225494.1:670284-681099 GCA_018584345.1 Thuja plicata | reverse complement strand
TGATAAAATTCAATCAATACAATCGAATAACATTCACTTATATGATATAACATTAATCATTAATACGCAACACTAATCAAGAATTCATTAACACAACAATATTCATTAACATGACATAAAATTCAATTTTAATATGCAACATTCATAGTTAATTACTTAAATTTAATCAAACAAGTTTTATCAAAGTGCATTTTTAAGAAATCATTTCTTTTTTGAGTTTTTCTTAGATTTCTTAACCCGGAAAAGCCTTCCAGGAGCATCAATATCTTCCTCCTCTTGTAGCTCTGATCTCAAATTATAGTGCTTCCTCATTTATTGAGGAGCACGAGGCTGATGCACTAAAGGGGGGTCTACTGAAATAACAAGTAAATGGGTTAAATTCGCATACTTTTTTTACTGTTACATGTATTTCAATAGCCAGTAGAATATAACATGCATTTTTACCAAAAAAATTTATTAATAAAACAGTAGACTGTATATTGGATTCAATATTAATTGGAGGCAATTGGTTTAAATGTTATACTTACCAGTCCCATGATAGGGAATTTTTTGTATCTACACGATTCAAATTGTAATCTATCAAAAGCTCTTCCCCTGCACTTATTGAATTTATCGCACATACAATTACATGATTTCCCTCGCATGCCTCGAATATACAATTCGGTCACTTATTAGTTCATACAGGTCAAGATCAAACAAATACCTATTTGGTGGTACCTGCAATCCATCAAATGAGAGACCTAGTAGGATCTATATATTTTGTTGACTAAAGAGAAGGAAACCAAATAATAAATTATACCTGTCAATCCATGTCAAAGGCGTTTAATTTTCTGCATATGTAAATCATTTATCTTAGGTTAGCCAAAAATTAAATGATATGTAAGCTACAAATTACATAGAAGACAAAATTTACATGATGCAAAATATACTCCATGACATTAGAGTTCAAGACATAATAACTTAATTATAAAAACATACTAGTCAAACAAATTTCTATGAATAAATCAATACCTCATATGTGACATTGATCATGCCTTGACTGCATACATTTCATTGATCATGTTATTGATCATCCTCTTCATCCATGCCATCATAATGACTATCATCATCATCATCATCATCATCATCATCATCATCATCATCATCATCACCATCACCATCACCATCATCATACTTGTCACCTTGATCATCCTCATCATCATCATCATCATCATGACCAACACCACCACCATCTTCATCACCATCATCATCATCTTCATCACCATTATCATGACCATCCTCATCATGACCATCATCACCTTGATCAAATCCATCTTCATCAACATGATCATGATCGTCATCATCATCACCATCATCGTCAGCAGGACCATAATCATCATCATTTTCTTCTTCTTCTTCTTCTTCTTCTTCATTGTGTAACAATCATTCGTGCTCATCAATTACTTCATCTTCTGATTCTTCAGTATCTTCTTCTTCCATCACATTATACTTTACCAATCTTCCTCTTGGATCATGTCTAGCAACAAATGACCAACCCGATTATGTTGAACGCCAAAGTAAAACACTTGCTCACATTGGCTTGGAAGAACATAAGGCTCATCTCCAACTGGCTCAAATGACCTTATATTAATCATTGTAAATCCACTATCATGTTCAATAACAGTCCTATCAGGATCATTTTGATTCAATCGTATCCTGTACCATTTGACAAAAAATAGAAATAATTTGAATGAATTAAAGTCACACTCAAGTATATCATCCAAAATGCCATAGTATCAATTTTCAGATTGTCGAGGATGTATGTCATTTCTAGATGAAATATTAGTGACTATTAGTAATAACTGAGAGGGGGGGTGAATCAATGGCCTCAAAATTCATCTTTCAAATATTTACCAACAATAAAATAAACCTCAGATTATTAAGTCCCTACAAGATGCATGCCATGAAATACTTATAATGATTAACTGTCTGTTGGTTTTCCTTGTCTATCCTTATTCTCCTTGATTACCGATAAGCAATAAAACTATTTACCGAAACTCAGTAAATAAGAAGAGTATACCGATCAACCCAGAAATGCATATATGAAATGTAAAATAGTAAAGTAATACCCCATACACACATAACACATGGATTTTAATGTGGAAACCCTGTTAAGGGAAAAAACCACTGGGACCGGTACCCCAAATTTTCACTCTTCTGAAGTGACCACTGTTAGGAGCCAACCCTGTTAAAGGTTACAAACACACTGTTAGGTGTGACCTTGTTAGAGGATTTTATACATAGATGTTGTCACTTGGTATCAGGCATCTATTGCTACCATCCTTGAATCAACCTCCTTCTTAGACTGTCAATAGGTATCGGGAAAGTCCAATGCTACTTTCATGAATCAACCTTTTTGGTACTCCTTGGGATGTACCTCAATATATAGAAGACTGTTAAGCCCTGCTCGGTTAAGAGACTTGATGCTTCAATGATTAAACTGAAACATAATAACTTGTTTCTAATGCAACTTGAATTGCAGATTTTTAGATCTATTTAAATGCATTATCTCTCTGATCAATGTATCAATTCAATTCTTTGTTCTCCACACTTTCTATTCTGTGATGTTGTGCTTCACTCTTCATCGGTGTCTATAGAATTCTTTAGCTCTCCTTCAGATTAACTAATTAGGACTGTATGAAGTTCTTCTTCATCAGTTTCTCTGTAGCATCCTCTTTCTATTCACTCCCATTCCCATGCATACGGAAATAAATTAAGTGTGTCTCTTATATAGACATGATATTCACCATTTCTTGATTCTTGGCGTGAAAAATAATCCAGCCAATTTCTTGTAGTTATCTTCTTGTCAATTGTACAAATCTTCTTTAAATCAATTACTTAACTCTGGTCGAATAAAAAAAAGAAAACAACTAGTTAAGTCTATCTTTAGCTCTTGCTAGCTAGATATTTTGTCATTTTCTGAACTCTTTGTTCCATCAGTCAACTCTGCAGTTAGTTGTCGGTGACAACTGCCTATTTTTTCAGTGTGACTCCAATTAGCTTTGGGATCTCTGTCCATCGGGCATCATTGGACTTTTCTCATTGGGAAACTCTATTTTCAGCTCGTCGGGCATCCTGTGGTTTTTCTTTGTCAGGCAACACTGTCTCCTGCTTGTCGGGTATCACTATGACTTTTCATGTTTGCCTTTACCGATGGTGTGCACTCCGTCGGTGTTTTCTATCACTTGGTGAATACTTGACATTTATGCATTGCTGAAAGCATAACCTTTGTTCCATTGATTCTCTGAAGACTTTGGCATTATGTACATGACTGTACAGATGATATCAAGTTGACATCAATGACAATACAATACATTAACTGATTTAATGCCTTGCATTATCTTCAACTTAACATTATCAAACATTTGATCAGTTACATGTCATCAATCTCTCCCTTTGGCATTGATGACAACATAATATATTATCACACTATACTATTTCTAATACAATATGAAATACAACAGTTGAGATTCATCAAAATACCAATCTTTTGTTTGATAACTGATAAATGTCTGATCTTCGGTAAGCTCTGTTTAAGCTTATATTTGATTCTTGCAGTTCTTTACTTTCTGATGTGTTGAGTCTTCTTCTTGTGTCAATTTCTCTCTTTTGCATGTTCTCTCTTTTATGGTGTCTTTTTCTCTTTTCAGCAACTCTCCCTTTGTATAAAATTTCATACAATTTTGCTCTCCCTAAGGATATAATCTCTCCATGTTGGAGTAATCTGATAATGGATAATCTTTCTCATAAGGATGTGATAATATGGATAATCTCTCTCCCTTTGACAACAATACCAAGAAAATATTTTACAAATATCTGACATTCATGTCAAGCAATCTTCTCTCTCCATCCATAATATATTCCCTAAATTTCCCTTATCCATTAGCAATACATTAATATGCTCTGGTGCTCAGTTCTGATATATACCTCTTTGTATATAGATGTATCTTTGAAGTTCATCTTTTTGCTCACATCAACATGAATGATATTCTGATAATATGTAGGCTGATGCAGCCTTCAGTCTTTTCCTGAATGGTAGACAAGGGTTTGACCCCTAGTCTCTTTCTCAAGTACTCAAACGTATCCTTGGGCAGTGGCTTGGTGAAGATATCAGCTAATTGTTCTTTTGATTCCACATACTCAAGTATAACCTCTTTTTCTTAAACTTGTTCTCTTAAATAATGATACTTGATTGCAATGTGTTTAGTCTTGGAATGCATGACTGGATTCTTGGAAATGTTTATTGCACTGGTGTTATCATAATAGATAGTCACTGGTTCTGAGATCTTCATATGCATACCTTCTAGCAACTGTTTGATCCATGTAATATTTGAGCAATTTGTAGCAGCAGCAACATATTCTGCTTCTGTAGTAGATTGAGAGATGCATCCCTACTTCTTGCTAATCCATGTGACAAGTCTTTCACCCATAAAGAATGCTCCTCCAGTTGTGCTCTTCTAGTCATCAATATTTCCAGCCCAATCAGCATCGGTAAACACCTTAAATTCAAATTTGCATTCTCTTCTATACCATAAGCCAAATTCCTCAGTATTCTTCAGATATCTTAAAATTATTTTCATAGCAATCATATGTGAGTCCCTTGGATTAGCAAAAAATCTAGCAACAATTCCTACTGTGTGTGCAATATCTGGTCTAGTGTGTACAACATACATGAGTTTTCCAATCATTGATCTGTACAAAGTCTGATTTACCTCCGTTGTCTTGTCTTCCTTTGTCAACTTACATCCAGTAGCCATCAGTATTCCAACTGGTTTGGTATCTTCCATCTTGAATATTTTCACGACCTCTTTGATGTATTTAAACTGTGTAATGAAAATACCTTCACTTTGTTGAATGATCTATAGACCAAGAAAGAACTTGATCTCTCCAAACATAGACATCTCGAGCTCTTTTCTCATCTCATCAGTAAATGATTTGCATAGCATATCATTGCCTCAAAATATGATGTCATCAACAAATATTTCAGCAATCAAGGTGTTAGCATCAGTATCTTCCTTCAAATAAAGATTATTGTTTTCACCAGTCCTTATAAATCCAATACTTATTAGATAGGAACAAAGTCGTTCATATCAGGCTCTAGGAGCTTATTTCAATCCATACAAGGCTTTGTGAAGTCTACATACCATGTTTCTCTTGTCTGGATCGACAAACCCTTCTGGTTGTTCAATGTATACCTCTTCTTCAAGTATTCCATTTAGGAATGCTTACTTGACATCCATTTGATATACTTTGAATCCTTTATATGCAACATAAGAAAGTAGTATTCTTACTCCTTCTAGCCTAGAAACAGGTGCAAAGGTTTCTCCATAATCTATACCTTCTTCTTGTGCATACCCTTTCCATACTAGTCTTTCTTTGTTCCTTGTGACTTCTCCATTCTCATTCAGCTTATTCCTGAATATCCATTTTGTACCAATGACATTCTTGTCATTTGGTCTTGGCACAAGTGACCATGTTTTGTTCTTCTCAATCTTCTCAATCTCATCATTCATAGCACTTATCCATTCCTCATTATCTAGTGCATCATTGATAGATTTTGGCTCAAACTCACAAATTAAACAATTTGAGTTTAAAGACTTATTTCTTGTACTTGTACCAGCTTTCTTATGTCCTATGATCTGGATCTCTGGATGGTTCTTTCTTACATATCTTGCAAGTACATGTACAACTCTTTGTGTATCAGCTTGATCATCATTTTGATCTTCATTTTGTTCCTCATTACCTTGCATATTATCTTGATCATTATCCTAACCGTCGGTAACAACAGTCTAACCATCAGTAACAGCAGTCTGACCGTCGGTTGACACATTATGTTGTTCTGGAATTAAGCACTATTTCTCAGGCAGAGTGCTGGGTTCTTCACAATATACAAAAAATTTGTAGTCCTCTGGTTCTTTTGTGCTTTCCAGCTCATTCTTTTTTGCAAATTCATCAATCTTTACATTTGCACATTCAACTTTTTTTTAGAGGCCTTGATGAGACATTTAAAAGCTTTATTTTTGGTAGAATACTCCAGAAAAATACCTTCATCACTTTTGGCGTGAAGCTTTCCATTTCTATCATCCTTTAAGACATAACATTGACTACCAAATATTTTGAAGTAACTCACATTGGGTGTTTTACCATATCATAGCTCATAAGGTGTCTTTTTTGTGTCCTTCTTTAATTGTACTCTGTTAAGTGTGTAGATAGCGGTGCTGACAGCTTTCCTCCAGAAAATTTGGGTGATGCCTTTCTCTATCATCAATGTTCTTACACAATCAACTATTGATTTGTTCCTTCTCTCAGCAATCCCATTTTGCTATGGTGTTCTTGGTACAGAAACCTGTCTTTTTATACGATGCTCATTACATAAATTAGTGAATTCATCTGATATAAATTCTTCTCATTTATCTGATCTCAAACATTTCAAATCCTTACCCCTTTGTTTTTCTACCATAGCCTTATACCATTTAAACATCTTGAATGCTTCATATTTATCTTTTAGAAACATAATTGTCATCATTCTAGAGTAATCATCAACAAAGAGAATAAAATATCTATCTCCATAATAACTCTTTGTCCTCATAGGTCCACATAAATTAGAATGGACTAATTCTACAATATCATCAGATGTATGGGTTTTACTTTTGAAATTTGACTTTGTCATTTTACATTTTTGACAATTTTTGCACATGATGTTGTTTGGCTTTGTCATCGTCGGTAAGCCTCTTACATTTCTCCTTTTGCTTATTTTTATCATGTTGTCAAAATTCACATGACACAATATTTTGTGCCATGACCATATGTCTTTGTTTCTAGTCATTAAGCAAGTGGTGTTAGTATCATTCAGATAGAATAAGTTACCTTTAGTTTGTTCGCCGGTACTAATCAATTTTCTTGATTCATTGAAGATATTTGCCTTCTTGTTCTCAAATGCTACTCTGTGACCTAAATTATTTAGCTGAGAAGCACTCAACAGATTATAATTCAATCCTTTTACCCAATAAGAATTTTTACATTTAATCAGGTTATTCAACATTATTGTTCATTTACCTTCAACTGGACAAGGTGTATCATTACCCATTCTTACTGTACCACCATTATAATACTCAAAAGTGTTAAACTTTTATTTGTCATCGGTCATGTGGTGAGTGCAGCCACTATCTATAATCCAGATGTCATTCTTGCTAACCTTAGATATGAGTGCAGTTTCTACATGCCTTTCATCTTCATCTGAATCATTCTTCATAGCTACAAATACCATCTTGATGTCTTCATCAGGTTCAGTGTCAATATCTTCATCTTTGCAAGCAGCTAGGTAGCTTGCCTTCTTGTCTTTATCCTTGTAGTCTCAGGTATCTCTTCTTTCTGATTGTCGGTAACCTCTATAATCTTTGCTATCACCTCTGTTAGATTTCTTCTCAAAAGATCTGTCATTACTTTTGTCATCTTTTCTTCTGTTAGGACATCTTGTAGAAAAGTGTCCAATCTCTTTACAATTAAAGCATACAAGTGGTAACTTGCCTTTGTATTTACCTTTGACTCTTTGCATTCTTCTAGCCATAAGTGCTTCTATTTCATCTAGATCTTCTTCTTCACTTTCACTTTCACTGTCTCTTCTAGATGAGTGTCTATGACTTGATTTGCTTATTTTCATAGAAGACTTAAATGTAGACTCTAAGTTTGGTAAGACACTATTGTCAAATTTATTCATCTCAAATGAAATCAGTCTACCAATGAAACTATCAAGAGTAACATTATTGTTTGCTACTGCTCTCATTTCTTGAATGGAAGAAAATCTAATAGCATATACAGGCAATAAGGTTCTTAAGATTTTACTTACCACTGTCTCCTCTTCAAGTGTACCTCAAACACCTCGTATAGCATTGACTACTTCTTTTATTCTTGTGCTATTCTGTGTGATTTTTTCTCCTTTCATTCTGAGATCATCAAACTTTCCTCTAAGGCTTTCTGCCTTGGCTCTCAGAACATTTGTATCACCTCCATGTACAAGCTTCAGTTTGTCCCACATCTTGTTTGCAATTTTGCAATCCTTTACATCTTCAAATTCAACATCAGAGAGTGAGGAAGCAATCTCTATAACCATGCAGTTATGCTCATGCTTCTCTCCCAATTGATCTATTATCATTACTACTGTAGCAAACACATATTCAGTATCTAGGAATTGAGTAACATCATTATCAATGCCTGATAATTGGAGTCTTATCCTGCTTTGCCATGAAGCAAAGTTGTCTTTGTTCAACTTGGGCACATCTCATCTGTTCATCTTCTGATCCTGACTTAGGTCTTGAAACCTTCCTTCTAAGCACACAAGCTCTGACACCAATTGTTAGTAATAACTGAGAGGGGGGTGAATCAGTGGCCTCAAAATTTATCCTTTAACTATTTACCACAAATCAAATAAACTTCAGATTATTAAGTCCCTACAAGATGCATGTCATGAAATACTTATACTGATTAACTATCTGTTGGTTTTCCTTGTCTGTCCTTATTCTCCTTGATTACCGATAAGTAGTAAAACTATTTACCAAAACTCAGTAAATAAGAAGAGTATACCAATCAACCCATAAATGCATATGTGAAATGTAAAATAGTAAAGTAATAAACCATACACACATAACACATGGATTTTAATGTGGAAACCTTGTTAAGGGAAAAAACCACTGGGACCAGTACCCCAAATTTTCACTCTTCTAAAGTGAGCCCTGTTAGGAACCAACCATGTTAAAGGTTACAAACACACTGTTAGGTGTGACCTTTTTAGAGGATTTTATACATAGAGGTTGTCACTTAGTATTGGGCATCTCTTGCTACCATCCTTGAATCAGCCTCCTTCTTAGACTGTCAATAGGTATCAGGCAAGTCCAATGCTACTTTCATGAATCAACCTTTTTGGCACTCTTTGGGATGTACCTCAATATATAGAAGACTGTTAAGTCTACTCAGTTAAGAGACTTGATGCTTCAATGGTTAAACTGAAACATAATGACCTGTTTCTAATGCAACTTGAATTGCATATTTTTAGATCTATTTAAGTACATTACCTCTCTGATCAATGTATCAATTCAATTCTTTGTGCTCCACACTTTCTACTCTGTGATGTTGTGCTTCACTGTTCGTCGGTGTCTGCAAATTTTTTTAGCTCTCCTTCAGCTTGATTGATCAAGAATGTATGAAGTTCTTCTTCATCAGTTTCTCTTCAACATCCTCTTTCTATTAACTCCCATTCCCATGCATACAAAAATGAATTAAGCTTGTCTCTTATATAGACATGATATTCAACATTTCTTGGTTCTTGATTCTTGATTCTTGATTCTTGGTGTGAAAAACAATCCAGCCAATTTGATTTAAAGCATAACTCCTGATTTATCTCATACTTATCCTCTTGCAAACTGTACAAATCTTCTTTAAATCAATTACTTATCTCTGGTCGAATAAAAAAAAGAAAATAACCAGTTAAGTCTATCTTTAGCTCTTGCCAGCTAGATATTTTTTCATTTTTTGAACTCTCTGTTCCGTCGGTCAACTGTGTAGTTAGTTGTGGGTGACAACTGCCAGTTTCGTCGGTGTGATTCCAGTTAGCTTCAGGATCTCCGTTTGTCGGGCATCATTGGATTTTACTCGTCAGGCAACTCTGTTTTCAGCTCATCAGGCATCCTGTGGTTTTGCTTTGTCAGGCAACACTGTCTTCTGCTCATCAGGTATCACTGTGACTTTTCTTCTTTACCTTTATCGATGGTGTGCACTCTGTCGGTGTTGTCTATCACTTGGTGAATACTTGAAATTTATGCATTGCTAAAAGCATAACCTTTATTCCATTGATTCTCTAAAGTCTTTGGCATTATGTACATGATCGTACAGATGATATCAAGTTGACATCAATGAAAATATAATATATTAATTTATTTAATGCCTTGCATTATCTTCAACTTAACATTATCAAACATTCAATCAGTTACATGTCATCAGTGACCTCGAAGACTACACCTATCCTAGAATCACAAGTTTTACTTGTGTCATCTAACTTTTTTTATGCAAAATTTACGGCCATGGTAGTACATAGCTTTGTGTCGTTTGATCTAAAATTATTCAAACATGTCAAGATTATTTGCATCAATCCATGAGTTGATATTAAACTTATTGGTCATGGTTAGTAAGCTTATACGTACCTTTCTATCTCTTAAACCATATGCTAGATCAAGTGCCATTGGCGTAACATTGAGATCTCCATTATGATGAGCTTCTTTAACCAATGATGCATCACCATCCCATGTTAATGATCAACCATTTTCTTGAGATTGTTGAATCCATACCATCATTCAATCAAGATTGTTTGCAATATACAAATGTAGTGCATCCCACTCACGACCAACTGTAAAGAAAACAAATCGACTGCTTCAAAACATATTATATTGAATATTTATAAGAATTAATAAACTGCAATAACATCATATAATTACCTCTCACTTTCATCAATCTACCTCTCCCCATCAAGTACTCCCCTTTGAATTTATTAATAGAGTTGGGATCCCAAATGCGATCTATATAGATATTTGTTACAAATTTTGGAAGATATTCACTAATGTACACCATGGTCTGGTATACCATAGAACCCTCAGGATGTCCTCTTTGTCGAACCAAGCCCTTCATAAATTTCAAGTGTCTCTCAACCATCCACATTGACCTAGTTTGTACAGGTCCACATAATTCAATCTCCTCAACTTGATGTATGAGGTAGTGTTCTTGAGCATT
>MU225494.1:652679-666255 GCA_018584345.1 Thuja plicata | reverse complement strand
GGTGGTGGTGGAGTGAGGACTAGAGGTGGCCAAAGTGGTAGTCAGACTAGTGCTCCGAGAGTTGATTTGAGCACCATTTTAGAGGATGATGAGGCTATGGAGGAGGAGGCACCACAATTGGTGCAGAGAGTATGCTGGCAGACTGGTGTTGTTTTGGCTCCGAGAGAAGAGGACAAAGTAGTGATTGAGGATGTGGATGTTGAGATTGGAGATATAGATGTGGAGGCTCTAGATGAGCAGAGTGCAGATACCGGTTCTTCAACCGATAGTGGCAGTACTGGCAGCAGTACCAGGGAAAGTTTAGAGAGTGATGATGACTCCTGGGTGGTGAGGGGGAGGGGAGATGAGGGTTTGGGAGACAAGGCTAATGAGGGGGAGATGGATGTGGCTATTGGAGGTATGGAGGTAGATCCCTCAGAGTTGGAGTGTCTCACCCAGCAGGTACAGGATCTTCAGGCCAGGCTTGCTTCATCTGATGCACGTGTTACTACTTTAGAGGCTTGAGTGATAGCTGCTAAGGCCAGAGAGTGACAGGCTCAAGCTGATTTTTGTTCTTTCATTGACAGTGTATAGGATGTATCTCACCAGGATATTTTGGACTATAGATTTAGGCGTGATGCCTAGAGAGAGATTGAGTACTAGAGGTGTCATTATGAGGGTGCAGTTCCTGCAGAGCAGAGGGTGCCCAGTTATATAGCATCCCAAAGATCAAGCTAGGCACAGAGATCACAGAGATCATAGAGTAGTGGTGTTGGAGCTTCTAGTTTCTCATAGAGGCCAACTTCTGATATGCCACCCCCTCGTCCACCTCAGGACGAGGGTGGGGTTAGCACATGTTGATCCTATTATGTATCATGTACCATTTTTGTTGTGATGTCACTTGATATACTTTGAGTAGTATCCATTTTTTTATCCTGACACACTGATATTTATTGATATATATGTTGATTACCTTCCTTTGTTCAGACTTGCAATCATTCATTGTACTCAAATAGTTTGATTTATATCAGATGTAGCTAGTATTTTTTTTGATATGATATGCATTAGTTTACTTGCTATATGTATGATTCTATATGATGTGGTTGTAGATGATGAGATGTATATGCAATATAATTCCTATGATGCAAGCTCGTAGATGGATGATTTTACTTTTCCTATGATACTGACATGTTTATGCAGGATGGTGCGTATGAGATGCATGTTTATATGAGATGTTGTTGGATGCATGTGATTTTATGATTTTCCATGTATGCAACTACTATGTTTTTTTCATTTTTTGATGCACTTAAATAGAATGAATGTAATCTATTATGCACAAAAATATCTGAGTAATGCATGTGTTAATTAGAAAAAAGTTGGTTTGGATAGACATTCTCTGAGATTGATCTAATAGAATGGAATGATAGAAATAATTTTTTTTTGCTTTTTTGATAGATATGAATTGATAGAAAGGATGAGTGTCCCAAGTCGCTGCCCCTGTTTCCAATATTTGTCATCATTGCATCTTTTTTTTTTGTATTTTCTGAAATTATGAAGAGCGTCAAATGATCCAGATCACATACCACCTGGATACTACCACGACCTCTTGATAGCGGAAGGAGTAGAGAGATTGAATAGAAAGAGAACCTAGTGCACCCCAAATATTGACCATCTGGGTTCAGCTATGTTCCTTGTTTGAAAAGAAAGAGAGCCAAAAGCACCCAGATATTGACCATCTAGATCCACTTTGTCCTCTGAATTAACTAAAGAAAAGAAACCAAGATAGAACTCCTATGCACCCAGAGTCAATTTGGATAACACCGTGAGCTCTTGGTTCCAAAAAAGGGAAAGCCAACGCAAACAAGATAGAACTCCTATGCCCCTAGAGTCCATCTGGATAGCATCGTGAGCTCTTATTTGCAACATAAAGGGAAAGACCATAGAAACCAAGATAGAACTCCATAACACTCAGAGTCCATCTGAATAGCGCTGCGAGCTCTTGATTCTATAAACCAAACAAGCAAATAAAAGAGAAGAAATGTCCAATTATTTCCCAGGGATAAGCTTAGATCGTGGAACTGTATGGCTGCCAAATAAGTGACAACACCTACCACATTTATCCTAAATCATCATGGCCCTGAGCTCAAAGTGAACATTCAACAGACAGCAATCAAAGAAAATAATTCATGATCTATCATAGCTACTCTCCTCACATGGTGGATCCTGAAGTAGCGTAAGAACATAACCGCAAAATTTATACTGACATTTGACCGATTGACTGACCTAGTCAACATTTTTGGATGGTTCCTTGATGCAGTTGGATTCTCTTAATTGGCTTGACTCTTTGATAAGCTTGATTGGTTTTTATTTCTTGAGTGTGTCTGGTTTCGGTAATAGATTACTCATATAAGACTGACCTATCTGGCTTGAGCGTATCCATCACTATGTAAGATGATTGATATGATTTGATTGATTGATTGTGATCGTGTTGGTAGCTGATCAAGTTGTGTCAGATGGGCCCCATGCTGGTTCGCAAAGCTCATGATTGTGACAATTGATAGATTGTCTTGGTCGCTAGTTGCTTGTTGATAGATTTGATAGATTGATAAAGTTGTGTTAGATGGGCCCAATGCTAGTTCGCAAAGCTCATGATTGTGACATTGATTGACTGGGCTTGATCACCCCTTGCTCTCTTGATAACTGAGTTAGTTTTATTGCTTGGGATTTTGCAATTTTTTGAATATTTTTTGATGAAGATTGATTTTCTTAGAATATTTTGATCGTTTTTTAAGATTTTTGATGAGTTTTCCAATTTTTTGGATTTTTTCAGGACATTTAAATCTCCCCCTAGTCTGGTGGACCAGTATTAACCATGGGTAAGTGCTTGGTGCTTAGAGGGGAGTGTGCTTTTGTATATAACTTGGGTATTCAGTCTTACATTTGAAGTGTGCTCAAGCTTTAGGAGTTCATTGATGGTGAAGATGGATTTGAACACTTGGCACCTATTTTTCAGGTTTTCACCAAGGTACCTACTCAATAGCGCTTGTTTGTCAGGTTTTCACCAAGGTAACATTTTGTATTTTCTAGTTTTTTGGTTTTTTTTGGATATGTAGATAGGTGCCTTAACCATAGAGATCTCAAGGGTATAACCTCTTGAGGTGCATGCTGTTGATGTATCTAGGGAGTTGATCTCCTTCTGGTGTCGCCAGTATGGATACTTCACTCTGAGTAGAGTTGATAATGACAATTGGGCCTAGCCAATTAGGCTCGAACTTTCCAGGTTTGACTCGCTCTGCTTGGTTCTTTTGATTTTCCATGAGGACAAGGTCTCCTACCTCAAATGTTTGTGGCTTCACCTTCTTGTGATATTTTCTTCTAAGGCGATTCTGATAGCCTTGTAAGTGGTTGAAGGCATGTTGTCTTCGTTCATCTAGTAACTCCAGTTCATTGATCCTTGCTACTCTGTAGTCCTCATCTGTAATCAGGTTCTTCAAAGATATCCTTAGAGATGGGATTTCTACTTCGAGGGGTAATACCGCCTCTGATCCATAAACTAGGGAGAAAGGAGTGGCTCATGTAGGTGTTCTCACACTAGTTATGTATGCCCATAATGTGGGACTAAGCTGTAAATGCCAGTCTCGCCCTGATTCATTCACTGTTTTCTTCAAGATTTTCAAGATTGTCTTGTTTTTAGCTTCGGCTTGGCCATTCCCTTGAGGATAATAAAATGAGGAGAACCCTTGTTTGATATGGAACTATTCACATAGCTCTTCAACATCCCTGTTCTGGAAAGGTGTACCATGATCTATCAGGATATTTTGAGGGATCCTGTATCGACAGATAATGTGGTTGAGAATGAACATTGATATTTTCTTTCTAGTTATGTAAGTGAGAGGAATTGCTTCCACCCACTTGGTGAAGTACTTTTTTGCTGCTATGATGTATTTGTGTCCATTTGCTGAAGAAGGTGTAATTTTGCCCACTAGGTCAAATCCCCACATGGAAAATGGCAAAGGTGATGTGATAGGATTTAGTTCCTGTTTTGGTGCGTGGATGAGGTCTCCATGAATCTGACACTATCTATACCTTTGTACATGTTTGTGTGCATTTGTCTCTATTGTGGGCCAATAGTATCCCACACAGATGATCTTCTTAGCTAAGTTGTTGCCACCTCCGTGGGTTCCACAAATTCCTTCATGTACCTTGTACAAATATTTCTAGGATTCTGTGGAAGTGAGACATCGTAATAGCGTTCCATCTAGACTTCATCTATATAAAGTAGTTGAGAGGATGGTATACCTAGATGCTTGGAAGATGAGGGACTTTCTCTAGTTCCTAGACAAGTTGGGAGGTAAGACACTATTTTGGAGGTAGTTATAGACATCTTGGTACCATGGGTTTTCAGGACCAACAAGGACGCATGTTGATTCTGTGATGGATGCTTGATGTGATGGCACCAAGAGTTTCTCTACTAGAAAATGGAATCTTATTTCGTTGCCTGGCATATCATTCAATGATGCTATGGTAGCCATCACATCTACAGCTTTGTTCTGTGCTTGTGGGACTTTCTCGAAGAAGATGTAATGGAACTTGGTGCGCAGTGTTTCCATCTGTGCTCTGTATGGTATGAGCTTCTCATATTTGGTCGTATAATCATTATTGACTTGACTGATGATCAACTATGAATCTCCAAAGACTTTAAGGTTCTTTATTCTCCATTGAATCGCTATCTTTAAACCGATGACCAGTGCTTCATATTCTACTATGTTGTTTGTGCATGGGAAGTTGAGTCTAAAAGACTTTGGAATTGTATCATGATCTGGAATGATAAGCACTATCCCTGCCCATGCACCATGGTTCATGCATGAACCATCAAAATAGAGTTGTCATACCTCAATCGCTGGTTTTAGTTTCATAATAGATTCGTCAGGAAAATCAGAAATAATAGGTTGATGGTCCTGAATGGGTGCATTTGCTAGTTGATCTATGATCACTTTCCCTTTGATGGCCTTTCTATCTATGTACTTAATATCAAACTCACTCAAGATCACTACCCACTTTGTCATTCATCCAGTGAGCACTACTTTGCATAGGAGGTACTTTAAAGGATCAATATGTGCGATCAACTTTGATTGCTGACTCAACATATAATGTCTCAGCTTCTTGGAAGTGAAGACAACTGCAAGGCATGACTTCTCGATTGGCGTATAGTTGAACTCATATCCAACCAATGTTCTACCTAGATAGTAGATGGCCCTCTCTTTACCTACATCATCATGTTGTGTGAAGAGTACACCTAATGGTGACTCCGTCACTGAGAAATATAGAAGCAATGGTCTACCTTGGACTGGTGGCACCAATATAGGAGACTGGAGAAGGTAGTCCTTGAATATTTGGAATGCTTGTTCACATTGCTCTGTCCATATGAATTTGATGTGTTTATGCAATAGATGTTGGAATGGATGGCACTTTTATGCTAGCTGAGCTATGAAGCGCCTGATTGATTGGAGTTTTCTTTGTAACCCTCTTAGTTGCCTCAGTTTTGATGGTGGAGGCATGTCCAATATTTCTTTAACTTTCGCTGGGTCTACGTTGATTCCTCTATGTGACACTATGAACTCCAGTAGCTTTCCTGTTGTGACACCGAAGGCACATTTCTTTGGGTTTAGACATACCTTGAATTCCTACATTCTATCAAAGATTGGTCCCAATACTTGTAGATGATCCTTGCAAAGCATTGACTTGGCTAGTATGTCGTCCACATAGTCTTCCATTGTCTTGTGGACGAGATCATGAAATATAGTTGTCATAGCCCTTTTATATGTCGCGCCAGCATTTTTGAGACCAAATGGCATGATGTTCCAATAGTAAGTGCCCCAAGGACATGTGAAAGTTATTTAATGTTGGTCCTCTAGTGCGATCCTTATCTGATTATACCCTGAAAATCCATCCATGAGTGATAGCATTTGATGTCCAGCGGTTAGATCTACTATCATATCAATGTTGGGTAAAGGAAATTCATCTTTGGGACAAGCTATGTTGAGATCCCTGAAGTCTGTGCAAATCCGTATCTGACCACTGTGCTTTGTAACTGGTACGAAGTTAGATACCCAGTCTGTGTATGGTATAGGTCTTATGAACTTAGCATCCAAGAGCTTCTTCAACTCTGCCTTGACTAGAAATGCAACATGGGGATGCATCTTTCCCAGTTTCTACTTGACAGGTTTGGCATTGGGTAACAATGGGAGATGATGTAATACCAGCTTTGGATCTAACCCTGGCATATCCGACTAGGACCATGCAAAATTGATCATCCTTTCTTTAAAGAAGTTGATAAATTGTTCTCTCTCCTCAAGGGTGAGTAATTTTTCCAAGTATATGTTCTTTGGGTCTCCCAAATTGACTTCCTCTGTTTCTTTTTCTAGTAATGTCAATTTATCCTTTGTCAAGGGGAGGAGTTCCTTCTTTCCATCTTCTAGCGCCTTAGTGAGGTTTTCGCTAGAAGATACGTCTTGTTTTATCTTTTTATCATTCTTTTGTTCTTTTTTCTTTTATGGACTAGAAAGAGGAGCTTCCTCCCCAAAATATGCCTCTCTGTCGAGGTCAATGGAGAAGCCTACCTTGTGGTCTCCTGATGGAATGCCTTCCCTAAGTCCCATGAAATCAGAAATAGCCTCATCGTTCTTGAAGACATCTAAATTAGGGGGTCCTTGTTGATCCCACTCTATTAGCTCTAGGTGTATAAGACAGATACTTTCATGGTTTTCTGACTCTGGTTGGCTGAAAGGGACTATAGATATGGTTCCTACAAAACTAGACTCTGATGTGGACGCACCACTTGAGGTTTGATAGATGACATGCTTATCTATGCAGGGTTGTTCACCAATGGACAGTTGGTCAAATAAGTCTTCTAGGTTTATGATAGTGTGTGACCAAGGGGAATAATCTAGGATCGATGTTTTAGATTCGTGGAAGGATCTCCACTCATACTCATGGGATTCAGTCTCAATATAACACTCGTCAGATGTCTCACTTCCTTTGTTATCATCGATTGCTATGTGGAGGTCTATTCGGGTTTGTGTGGTTCCCTCTTCGACGGGCAATAACTATGCTAATATGTTGCTTATCAGGACATGTTCTGTGTTGTGCCCCTGGTGCATCTCTGCTATTTGTTCCTGATTCACTTGGATGTCTTGGATCATAGGACTAGTTCTTTGTTTTCCATAGCCCAACCCTCTCGTGTTTCTTTGGGTTGGTAGGAGAGACAATTCCATTATGCCTTGTTGTCTTGCCCCCAGTCTGGTTGTACCGTCATACCTGAATCTTTGTAATATTGTATAACCATAACCAAAGTTTGACAAGGGTAAGGTTTTTCTAATGGTCTCTTGTGGGTCTTGGTATAACCATGTACTGATATCTTGTTCAAATAGATTTTCTTCCGCTATGTCTCCCCATCTGACAAAGGTTGTGGGTGGACATCTGAATAGAATAGGCTGCAGAGTTTCTGTTGTAATAACAGGTTGTAGCATGCCATAAGTTCTTGGGCTCTGAGGCATGTGCATGATGGTGAAAGACTCTTCATATCTGTACTCACCACAGTGTTTGTCAGTGATGGATATTTTGCCCATTTTCCGTGTGACATCCTTAAGATTTGAATCTGAACATGAGGGAATACTTGCATCTTGGTTAATGGCTATCTTTCTTGATGTTTGTGTTACATCCTTGGGAGTTGAATTTGAAGAGGATGGGATGCTTGCATCTTGGTTTGAGGGTACCTAGTTATCAGTGTTGATTTGGATAGCATTACAGTATTGGAAAGGATTGGGATCTCCCTCTATGGTGATTTCCTCTCCCTGGTGTGGGAATTTGATGCATTGATTATACGTCGAAGGTACGGCTTGCATTTCATGTATCCAGGCTCGCCCTAGTAGCATGTTGTATCCCAACTCAAGGTCTAGGATCTGGAAGGGAGTGTTTTTTACCACTGGACTGATGCGGACAGGTATAATGATAATACCTTTAGAGGACCTTTCCTCTTCATCATAAGCTCTGATATTTATCCTTGTAACATAAATGCTTGATTCTAAATATCCCAGTTGCTTGATTAACTTTAGAGTACATATTTTTAACCCAACTCCACCATCAAAAAGGACCCTATGGATAGTGCTTTTGTGGACCTGTACAAGTAAGTGCAAGGGATCATTATGCAGGGATTTATGCGGTGGCACATCACGGTCTGTGAATGTGGCATGTTTCTTAGTAGCTATATGATTAACCATCAATTGGAAGCTCTCGGGTGTTATGTCCCTTGGGATAGATGCATTATGAAGGGCTTGGTCAAGTGCCAGTTTAAGCTGTGGAGATATGTGCAATAGGTCAAACATGGAGATCTGGGCAGGTGCGCACTTTAGTTGATCCACTATGCTAGGCTGTGGATCTGATTTTGCTTTAGGATTGGCAGATATAGTTGGTGAGGATGGTAATCCTTGCAAGATGACTTTGGCATGATGTGTTGTTAGAGCACATTTGTTACCTTGGTCTTTGATAGTGATCATAGCCACATGGCTATCTAAAGGATTGGGGCAATTGATAACATTATCACTGTTGGCATATGTATAGTTGACTTATTTTTCTTGTCGACCAGACCCGGAGGCTTTTCCCTTGTTGTGATCATGAAAGGTATCATTGAAGATAGTGTGATCAGTCGTGCCTTTGGTTTGGGTATTTGTCACATCGATGAATCTTTTGTCAATCAGGTCTTGGATAGCGTGTTTCAATCGGTAATAGTTAGATGTTTTATGCCCTTTTACCTGATGAAACTCGGAGAAATCCTTGTCATTATACCACCTTGGTTTATTTTCACCATGTTCAAAGTCCCTAATTTTTGGGAGAGTGATAGTGTTTGATTGTATCAACTTGCATAAAGTTGATTATATCATCTCTCCCAATGGTGTGAAATCTTGTTGCTAGAATTGAAACCGTGGTCTACATTGATTCTGTTGTTGACAGTTTGACACAGTGGCCGCTTGTACAGGAGGAGGTTGGTTTTGGGTGTATGCTTGTTGAGTGGGCCCTATGGGTTTTTGGTTGTCCACAGGTGCACCTTGCAGTGACACCTTGGGTTGTGCATAGTTGACTGTATTCACATCAATGACACCATCGCTAGTGACATTTTTGTTTTTGTTCCACCACTTAGCTTTGTTCGTTGCATTTTTGTTTATATTTGTTTGTGTGGGGTCTACAAGGATTCCTCGTTTGACTAAGTTCTTCTCACAACAAACTCCTTATGTGATGAGTTGTGTGAAGTTCGGAGCTAACTGTAACTCTGTTGTGAATGACATGTCTGTAATTAGATTGTCAACAAACATGACTATCAAGTCTTGTTCAGGCACATCATATGTTATGTGGTTTGCCTTATTCCTCCATCTCTATAGGAACTTCACAAAAGACTCTCCATCCTTCTATTTGATATCGCAAAGGTCCTTGATGTTAACCTTGCGCTCAATGCTATGATGGAAGGGAGCTATGAACTTTTTAGCCAGTTCACCCCAAGACTGAATGCCATGATGTAAATGCGAGAACCATTCCATTGCTGGTCCGGCCAAACTTTGTGGGAACAATTGCATTAGATATGTCTCATCATGGGTGACTTTGATGCAACTAGAAAAAAACTCTCGAGTATGTTCAATAGGGTTGGTATTGCCCCTATATTTGTCAAATTTCGGTACCGAGAAGTGATTTGGGAATGGAGACATGTGGAGAGAATGGTCAAAGGGGTATGGGTATAAATCCTCTGCGGTGTAGGATTTAGTTTTCCCCTGACTTTGCATATCCATCATTTGGGTTTGAAGGGTTTACATTTGTTGCATTAACATGTCTGTTTGATATTGAGGTTGGTGTGTGAGGATGTTCCTTTGTGTTGTAGTGGGTATGAGGTTGCACCTCTGTGTCCCTTGAGTAGGAACATAGGATTTCATCCTGGGGGCTTGATATTGATTTCCCACTAGGTGATTTGGAAATGGGGGCACATGAGTAGCCCATGGTGGGTTTTGATGTGTTTGCTATTGTGATTGGAACTAGGGTTGATACTACTGGGGTTGATATTGTTGTTGCTAACGTCGGAATTGAGGCAACTGAAGCTGGGGTTGCTATTGTGAGGGTGGGATTTAAGGCAACTTAAGCGAGGGTTGCTATTGCGGGGGTTGGAACTGAGGTAACTGAAGCTGGGGTTGTTGTTGCGGAGGTTGTATTAATCTCAGAATGGGAAAAGATGTAGCCTTGGGCGGGCATTGACTGTAAATCATACTTGCAGAGATGGATCCCTGTAGGCATGAGGTGTTGATCCCAAGACTAGTGTGAATTGACTACAGTAGCGACATAGTTTCAGAACACTTGGTGTTTTGTGGGATGGAAGGCACAGTATGATAGCTTGATTGTCATGGTCATGAGACCAAAGGTGTAGGCATACTAGTTACCATGGGTGCACTTAGTTGCAAGCCTGTCGTGCTTTCAGTGGAAGATGTGCTAGCCTGGGTTGTGTCATTGGTTTGAAAGGGTGTCGTCTGTGTCAATGTGGGTAATACCAATGGTGGGAAGATTTGAGAGACAACAGGCAGTATCTAAGGAGGCTGAGTAGTGTTTTGACCTGCGAGAGGGTTTTTGGGCCATATGGTCGATACACTGAATTCAACGGGGAGTTTGACTCCCTTCTTTATTAGCATGGCTAAGTAATGTTCAGGATTCCTCTCTACAATAACGTCAACTACTTTTGTGGAGTAAGCATATTTATCCACATCTTCAAGCTTTTCTTCTGTGATATCTTGGAAAAAAGCTACCCCATGGGTTTGTTCAATGAATAGAGAAAAACTGGTATTTACGAAAGGGTCATTCTCTTTCTCTATTTCCCAAGCGGGGAATCTGTTGATATATGACTCGTCAGGTTGTGTTCTAGCCTTAGACCTTTTGTAAGGCCCTCCATGAGGTGTTTGAGACATAGTGTGGTCTAGGTTTTGTAACTAAAACAAGTGATATAAAGAAAACAAGGAAGAAAATCCTTTCTAAGGAAGTCCAAGTTATGTCTTGGACAAGGGTAATTGTAAGGACAGATTTTGATATATCTTGATCTCAAAGTGGTGATGATATAAAAAGATAAGATTTGCCAAACTTTTCCTTGGACAAAGTCACTTTGATAGAGATGATGATGTTTGATATGATGAGATCAAGGTATTTTGAGTCTGATCTTTCGAACTAACAATGTTTTTGACAATAATCATGCTTTACAGAAAAAGGGATGATCTTAAATGTTTAGAGATTCACACAATGTTTTTTGCGTTTTCATGGGATAGACACTAGTTTTGGACACAAAATGAAGAGTTCTCTCAAGGTTTTTTGGTTAAAACAGGTGTAAAAATATCTCTGGTCAAGTGCGGAAAAACTCCACCGATTGTGGCAAAGTGTACGGTCGATTGTGGTATGTTATCACCGATTATGGTAATAAACAAGATGATTGCGGCAATAAATAAGATAATTGCGATAGACTTCCTTCAAGTGCGGCACAATGCGGGTAATTGCGGTAAATGAGAAACAGTCTTAAAAAAGACTAAAAGATGGGTATCACTACTTGACAATTTTGGTATTTTGGAACAAGGCTTCTGATTTGCAAGACAATTGACATTGACAACCCTAGACTTTAACACATTTGACTCATTTTAAAATTTTGGATGTTTTGTTTTGTGTTTTCAGAAACTGATCAAAGGAACAAGCATGACAGACACTATGTTTTGAAGAATGAAGACTGATAATGTGTATGTTCTACAACTTTTTCAAGTTGCAAGGTCATCACTAGGTCTCAACAATGAACAGTCATATTAATCTAGGTCAATGGCTTCAGAATACAATGTTATAAGCCCAATGCTTTAATGTATGTTAGCTCACATAGCAATTGTCATACTACTAGGACACAAAGGTCCATGACGTAGGTGCCCGTGTTTTTTCCGTTTCCAAGTATTGTTGTTGTGGAGTGAAGATCTCTTTCACTACACAAATACCGTGGGACACATATGTTGGGAATCTTGGGGGGAAATTTTGCAACCCCTTGCACTATAATAAGGTACATGTTCAGAGGTAAAATGGGTTGGCCTCTAATTAAAAAAGGTTGTAGTAAGGGTTTGTGGTGTCTCTCCAATCAGTTTGTACGTGTGTGACTCACTTAATAGCCTAGTTGATCACGCTAGATCCTTAGGGATATTCACCCAATCCAGACTATCACCAACACATCTCGCCCGAACTTGGCTAGATAAGACAGAACTTTGGTTCGTACCTTATTTATATACTGATCGAAAGGATTACCGGTTTAAGGTCGTTATCCGAGGAAGAAGCGCATTCCCAGGACAGGCCCTTCTAAAAAGTATAAAGGTTTCTAATCTAACAGTTTGTGCAAGTGCACCCAAAACTTAAGACACAAGGTAAATCGATTAAGCTCCAAAAGTTTGAAATGTGAACTAAGCTACACCACCATACAAGCACAAGTGTTCAATTTTAAGCTCAAAAGTAGGTGTTGATTGCTTGTTCAATTTTAAAGCACCAATTTGAGAGATTTTTTGCTTTGTTCAATTTTAGTCCCCACGTCAATTTTAAGCCCAAATCTGAAATGTGAGATGTGAGATGTTTGACAAACACTATTCTTTTTAAACCCAAATCAACAAGTGAATTCCTTTTAGTTTTCTTTGTTTAAACAAGTTAGTATCAAAAAGGATTTTTGCAAAATGAGAGTATATGTAACCTTGAAACAATGAATGATACTCACCAACAACTTACCCTTCCTATTTGTGGGAACTCATTGCCCTACAGAAAAATAAAGAAAGTATCAGATTTTTAGATTGCAAGATAAAGAATATTGGCCCTAAAGAGAAATTTTTCAAGCAATTGTGGTAATGCACAGGCAATTGCGATAAATAACAGGCGACTGTGGCTTAGAAATATCAATTGCGGAAAATAAATTTTACTTGTGGTAATGCATAATTGATTACGGTCTGGATCGATCAATTACGGTATGGATCTATCAATTGTGGTACAATTCTTCTGATTTCGATACCAATGGATCAATTGCGCCAAACTGTAGAAAATATAGAGACCCAGAAGATGATAGAAAAGAAATGTGGAAACCTACAATTGATTGCGATATTAAACTAGTCGATTGCGGCACAATTTAGTCAAGTGCGGAAAAATATCAGCAATTGTGAAATAACACAGATATCAAAAAATATACAAATTTTGAGATTTGTGACCGTACGGCCGTGTTTGATCAATTCTATTTGTCGTCTGCAAGAGATAATCGGGCTATTTATTTCACGTCGGGTTCACCAAAATGTACGCCTCCTCTTCGTGATTCATTGTTCCCAAGCTTTCCAAAGGCAAGGGTTAGTAGCAAAGGTTTTACAAATGATATAAATCCAATACACCAATACTACTAAAATGAATAACTTGAAGCATAACCAATAAAATGTACAAGCACAAGAAAGGAAAACAAATGAATGCAAACCCCGAAGCACTTGAAGCTTCTATTATCTCTCTCTACTCCTTCCGAAACGTTGTTCTT
>MU225494.1:617636-628669 GCA_018584345.1 Thuja plicata | reverse complement strand
ATAGGGACAAACTAGTCTCTTTGAAATTTCACCTCGCTTGCTCATTCACTCACCAAAGTAGAAATTCGACCCTCGTAGATACTAATGGTTTCCCTAACTTGATTTTTACTTGTTCTAAGAATTTTATATAGAAGTTGAAATTAATTAAATGTAAGGGAAATAAGAAAGAATGCAAAATAGTTAGCCTTGGATCAATTAACTAAAACCAAAATAGTATATGGTAGTGAAGAAAATACAACTTCATTTTATTTTGAAAGTGCCAAATAATAGTGATATAGGATTACTTGTCTTGATCCATATCAACTTCTTGATGGTCAAAAATTAATATTGAAACTGATTTAAGTACAATGGGGTCATGAGGTATTCTCCTAAGTGTGATGCTATCATGATGCCAAAAATGGCTATTTGAGAGAGAAGAAGGGGATTGTCTTAAATTGATACAAAGAAGGGGACTTCTTCTTTCAAGACAAGAAAGGCGCTTGCCTTTCTACTATTGACAAACATTGGTTAAAGGTGACTAAGAAGAGCAAATGCCAAATTCCAATACATTTACATATATGATGCTTAAAAGAAGACATTTCTAATATAATCATCCTATGACCTTAATACTTTAGGATATTAGAGTTGACAACTTATTAAAATCATTATGATGCTTCAAAGAAGACATATAGAAGTACTTTGAGAAACTCAATCTTGAGAGGGGTCTAAAATTCCACATCAATCAAAGTGAAGATCCTATCATTGAAGCAGTCAAATCCACTTAGTACATATCAACAGGTGATCTACCTTGGAATGAGTTGGACTCATTTAGGGAAAGTAGGAATTTCTGATGCACTACCAGTTGACTATCTACTCCATCATGAAACTTGCATTGGCTCCTCTACACAATCAATTTTTTTTTGTAATAGTTAGAACATTATACAGTGTGTTATGTGGTGGAAATCTATACCAATCAGAGCTTCCTACTAATGCTTTTTTATGAGATCCACTATCCCATGAATGGTCATGCTTGGCTGATAAAAACCTAACTCAAAATGCTATTCCTTCAATTGATTTTAGGCAATCCCAATTTTCAGCAGAAATAATATTCTAATCAAATAAACTACACCCAAATGAAAACCATTATACAAGCCTAAAAATTACCTGGTTGAAGTCCATAACACCAGTTCGAAACCAAAAAGTTAACATCCAAAAGAATCAATAGTTCTATATGTCTTCCTATCTTTTCTATTCAATTGAAAGTATGAAGGCATGGCCTAGTCTACAATCACAAGGATTCTAGGATAATACAATGCAGATTAATAATTTATATTAACAACTTTAGCTTGAAATTAGTAACAAGAACTTCAAACAGGTTAATGATGTCTTACTGGTGATCACTACTTAAGAATATATGGTTTGATAATCCTTTCAAGCTACCTCACTACTTAATTAATAACCTCTTATGGAGGCAAATGGGCTCAATTAATAAGAAGTGTAAGTAAAGGAAGAAGGCATTGTACCCCTTTCCTTTGAATCTAACCCATTATACTTTTCAATCTTCTTTAGACAAGAGATTGAGAGATATTTGGCAAATATAAGCTTACATTTCTAAATTACTAGAATATTTTTTGACAGCAAGAAATATGTTAAAGATCACTTACATCTTGGGCCAACATATATTCACGTACCCAATTTAGAGGAATATTTCTAAGGTCGTGCCAGATCAACAATGGAGTAAATCAAGGCTTTCAATCTAGGATGGGATGTAGATGAGAAGATGATGGCTTGGAAATGTTGGACTAAGTAATGGACTTATAATGTCCCAGGCAGGAATTTCATATAATTTATTAGCTTCCTTAATCTTATGCCATTTAATCTTGTAATTGTAATTGAACTGTGTAATATAATTTCTTCACCATATCTCCTCGCTAGATTTACTCCTTGATTTTATATATATATAATATTAATTTTCTCTATCACATAATGTTGACTGAGTATCTATTTTGTGGATTGGATTGTGGAGAACGTTGATTGGATATTCCAACTCCTCCTTCGATATGCAAACAATCAAAACTATATACTAACCATTGAAGATACAAAAGAGAAAATTACCTAATTGTTTCAAGAGCTTCCAAGCTCTTGTGGATACTAACTCTTAAGTTGATTATGGAAATCAGATGTGCATCCTAGAATGTGAGGGGATTGGAATCCCTAGAAAGGAAGTATGTCATTAAGAGGTTTATTAATATTCAGAAAGGCTTTGACTTCCTTCTTCTACAAGAATTCAAAGTAGTGGGGTTCATCTTAGATGTGGCTCTGAAGTGCATCTAACAAGATGCTAAGGGTTTTCACACCAACCAATCAAAAGGTAAAGGGGGTTGTGCCATTATGACTAACCCCAAATGGCATAATATGATAATGGACTGGGGATTCTCCCCATGTAATATAATTGTCTAGGTAATTCTAAAGCATAATGAACATGAAGTTGGCCTCTGTTCACTATACGCACCCAATGACCATTATGACAGGATTATGAAAGATCTACCTTGAATTTTTGCATGGGACTTTAACATGGTGGAATCCCCACTTGATAAAGGAGGAGGGATTAAGATGGAGTGGAAAGGTAATGAGAAATATTTCTGGTCCAAAATGATTAGTAAACTTAATTTGTGTGATCCCTTTGCTGGTTAGAAGACAAAATACAAGGGGATATGGAACACATGGTCTAACTTTCAAAAAGGGAACAAAAGGATATACTGAAGGTTGGACAAATTCTATGTTAATAAAGACCAATTTATTTTCAAGAAAGATAACAGTGGAGTGAGTGTTAAGGTGGTACCATACACTCTGTTAGATCATGACCCTCTAGTTTGATCAATTTTTCAACTGGGGAGGACCTTACATCCCAGCAAGGACCTTAACTCCTTCGCCCTTAATACTACTCTCATGGGGGATGATGACATCAAGGCAACAATTTTTATGATCAGATGGTTCACCCATGACATAGCGAATCATCAGAGCACCATTGTGAGATGGATACAGGGTACAGGGAGTTGGAAAATCATGTTTCAAGTGGTGGGAAAGAAAAGAGCCAAAGACTCTAGGAGATTAGAAGATGAACTACATAATAAGTTGTGGCAACCAGAATAGACCATTCAGAATGATCTGGCTGATAAGGAGGCTCTGGAGAGGTTAGCATACTACAGGGACTCACTAAGAAAAGTGCAGAAACATAAGATCAATGGTGCCAAGACCAGATCTAGAGTTAATTGGATCAAGGATAAAGATAGGGAATCGAGATATTTTTTCCAGATGCTAAAATACAAAGAAGCTAAGGGTAAGGTTGATTGCATCTACAAGGATGTGAATACTATTAGTTCCAAGGAGCAAATTCTACAAGCCTTCGTTGACTTTACTCTAAAACTTCACCTCGAAGGAAGAGGGTACATGTATGGAGGAGGCGAGGAATAAGATCAAAAGCATTATTCCTTCTCAACTTTGTGAGGAATATGCTCTCTCTCTCCCTCTCTCTCTCTAAGAATGCCTATTTCATTTGATGAGGTTAATGTGGCCATTCTCAATATGAGTAATGAGAAGACTCTAGGACTAGATGGACTACCTATTTATTTTTATAATGAGAACATTGAATGGATTGTTCAAGATCTACTCCAGGTATACAATGAGGCTATAGAGGAAGGTACATTGGGACCAATAATCAATATTGGAATTATAAAGCTTATTCCTAAAGATGGGGATAAGACAATTATCAAGAAATGGAGGCCAATTACCCTCCTTAACGTGTCTTACAAAATTTTGGCCAAACTACTAGCTAGACGGCTTGTGCATATTCTGGCTAAAGTGATCAGCCCCACCCAAACTAGTTTTTTGAAGGGTAGGTACTTTCTAGAAAATATGATCACTTGCTGGGAGACCATGGAGTGGGCAAGGACTTCTAGACAATAGGTCAATATATTGCTGATTGACTAATGAGAAGGCATATGATAAGATTGAGTGGAGATTCATCTTGATGATGCTAGAGGCACTGGGTTTCCCCAAATAATAAAATCAGATGGTGTTGGTAGTAATGGAGGGAGCTACAGTCATTTTAGAGATCAATGGGACTAGATATGGATCATTCCCTCTCTCCATAGCTATCGGGAAAGGATGCCCTCTTTCTCCTTCCCTTTTTGTTATTGTGGCAGACTCTTTGTTTTATATTCTTAGGGATAATTCTATTTCCCCCATAGTTAAGGGTATTTTGTTGTCAAATAATGAGGAACTGTGTAATGTCCAGTTTGTGTTTGATATTTTCATCATTATAGAGATGAATAAGATTAACTTTAGAAATATCATGAATAAGCTGGAGATTTTTTGCTCGGCTTCCAAAAGCAAAGTGTCCATTCCTAAGTCCACCTTGCTAGGGTGGGAAGATTCCCCACCTAGCTGGTGTAATTTGTTTGAATTCTCCTAGGGGGCCTCTATATCAGGTCAAGTACCTAGGCATACCATTCTTGGTCAATCCTGAATTGAAAGCCATGTGGGAATAGGTTAAGAATAGAATTGAAGGAAAGTTTAAAAAAATGGAACAACAAGTTCCTCTCTCTATGAGGGAGGTTACAAGTATGTCACAAGATTCTCTCTGCATACTCAGTATACTAATCGTCGGCCTAGATTTTTAATCAAGCACATATCAAATTCATCCAAAAAGTCATCATAGATATTATGTGGTCAGATGGAAAAGGGAAAAAGAAAAGACATGCAATTAGGTGGGACTGGTGCATCCTGGCTATTGAGCAAGGAGGACTGGGGCTGAAAAGACCTAAGATGGAAAGGTATTGCCTTGGCGGTCAAATGGATTGCCAAACCTACTCAAGGGAATGAGCCTAGGAAGATTCTAATCAGGAAAAACATTAGAAGAGCTACTCCTACCCATTCTAAATCTTGGAAAAGCTTGCCTATTAATGACCTCCTATCAGGTAATTTTAAATTTAGAGTGGTGGGGTCTACAATTTTTTAGTCTATTTGGAAGAGGTGGGAAGAGATTAGAAACTGTGTCTTAGGAAATGGTATCTTCGACCAAAATCAAAAAAATTGTGGAGAAAAGTCTATTTGGTGTATTTGGTGGAATCTCAGTAAGGGAGATAAGCCTCTGGGACTGATGCAAGGATGCTCTGTGAGGAAATGGGAATCTATGGGCATTAGGTTCTTCTCAGACATTATTTGGAATGGGTAGTTGATCACCTGGAAGGAGCTGGTAGATGATTATTATCTTCCTCTTTCTCACTAGAGGACCTACTCCATACTAAGGGAGGCATGCCTTCCCCTCAAATTTCCCAGATCCTCATGTGTTAATTTGGATAGGCTAGAATTTCTTAAATGGTCTGATGATACTCCCCTTTGGAATACTAAAGTCAAATCAATGTATAAGATCCTTGTTGTAACTGATGATATTTTTGAACATCTTAATACAAAATGGAACATTAATTTTGACTATGTTTCTTGGAGTAAATATTTAATGAAATTGTAGCATACCCCTACTGAGCCTAAGGTCTTGTGTTTCATGTGCTATTTTCTTCAGGATAGGTTGTCGGTTAGAAACTAGATGGGGAACCAAATACCTGCTCCTTCTGCCATGAACCTGAGTCTATTTTGCACATTTTCTTTGACTGCTTCTTTGCCAAGGTTGTATGGATTCTCTTTGGTCTAGAACTTGATGATAACTTTTCTCTATTGGAGGTTATTTTTGGGTCTATAATAGGACTGGATAAATGCTATAATATTTTTTTCTATATTCTTTCTCTCCACATTCTTTGGCACATTTGGAAACTTAGGAATAATGATATATTCAATAGTAGAGGTAGAATTCTTACTAAGTCTCTGCAGAGACTCATTATTCAAAATGTTACCTTGCAGTTTACCATGGTTGTAAAGGTAAAAGATTGCACAAAGCACTAAGAGTTATCAGAGAGATCCATAGCGTATTGGATAGAGAACAGGTACCATGTTGTATGTCCACTAAAGCCAATGTGGATTTTGATTATGATGTTACCATCAATAAGATGTTGGAGCAGATTAAGGAAAGAAACAAAGAGTGGGAAATCATAGCCAAAGATTAAAGGTAGAGACACACATCACATCCACAAGTTCCAGTACGGTGCCCCATGCTCAGATCTCCAGTGCGGTCCCCCATGATATTTTGATCCCCCAGAATTTTTTGCATGGGGATGTTGTAATTTTGTATTATACTGAGTAGCTATAGCAAGGTATGACTTTTAAAAAACTTGTGATGATGTAACTTCTTTCTTATATTATGTCTAATAGAATATATATATATATACTTATGTTATAATAGATTGAAGCCACTCAAAAATTAAAAACTTACCTCCTTGACATTGCACATAATGTGACAACATCTATTTTCTTTATTCCACTCAATCAATTTACAAATATGCGAGCATACTTTTTCTCACTTATATTAATGCTTTGGGAGAGATAGGTTTGGGCTCAAATGAGTTTAACATCTAATATTTTAATAAATAAAAAATATTAGGATATATGCATGGAAATGAAGGACCAAAATGGGATATTGAGTTTTAACTCTTTTTTTTAAATCAGAAAAGATTGATCTTGGCTGAGAAATTGAAGATAATTATAGTCAAAATTTGAGGATCCAGCAAGGACAAGATTGATAGTGCTCTAAATGTACTTCATAAAATGCTTTTTTTTTTTATAAAAAAAGTGGTGATGATTAAGGGGTTCAAATAGAGGAAGCACACAAAGTTCTCTTGTTTCTATCAAAAAACATAACATAACATCTAGTGTGCACTACTCCCAAAATGTTATATTTTTCTTAGTATTTAACAAGTCACTTTAGTAAAAGATTAGCTATCACCATGTAGTTCATGCTTAATTTTTTAATGAGTATATAATTTTTTTATAATTTTCAAGTTGGACACACCCTAGAAAATAAAATATTGAGTGTGTTGGCTCCTATTTTTTGAAAACAATCACTTTTTTATGTGTATATAATAGAGTCTCGATTTTAAGAAAGTAATTTATTTCAAATTTTGATGAACATGTAAAAATGAAGCCAAAAATACTACACATAGGATGTTGACAAAAAATAGAATCATTAGCAAAAGAAATTAAATATCAAAACTTTGATACAACTGAAACATAACAAAATACATGGTGAGAAAGCTAAGAGAGAGTTGAATGTTACTATGCTATTTTTCAACTTGAAATTAAAATATGTACAAATTTCGTGGACAACACACTTTATATTGTCACTTTTTGTAGAATTTGCAAAAAAAACATGCATCTACATTTTGACATGTAAGTCCAACCCTTTGTGTTGGATTCCCTTGGAAAATTGGATATTAAGAGTTGTTAATTTTTTTAACTTGCATGTGTTATAGTATGCTCTTATTTTTGTAAAGGAAAATGGATCTCTCGTTCATCCTCCCTTCATTTCCCATCTTTCTATTCTCTATTATTCCTCTGATTGGCCATAATAGAAAGGAATACTCCGTTCCTCTACCTTATTATTTAGAGGCAACATTGCTAGTTGAGAAAATTCAAGGTCAATTGTTGCTCATATGAGAACTAGGAAAGATTGAAAGATCATCATCTAGGAACTGAAGTTCCATTTAAAGAGTTTTCCTCCATACTAGTGAATCCTCTTCATCAAAGGACATAAGTAAAGGATTTCAATCTTGACTTGCATTAGCTAATCATTTTTCCTTATAAGTTTATAAAGTACCTTCAATCAGTCCATCGTATGCATATCTTGTATACTTCGTCCCATTGTTTCTCATCACTATTATTGATAATGAAACATAATTTATATAGAATATTGAGGTGATCCACTTGCTAATAGTTTAAGTAGTTTTTTTCAGAAAAAAACATTAGGATTCTATTTATGAAAAAAAATATGTTTTATTGTTTTATTTCATTCTAAAACATTTTTTTGTTATCTATTAAAAAAAATCGTTGACTCACAAGCTTTACACCAAAAATTATGGATTTCTTCAGAAAAATCCATAATCCATTCAACAAACCCATTTTTCATATTTTGTACAACTATAAAATTAAATTAAATATTAATAATATGAAAATGGCAGTTGGATTTTCTCAGAAAAATCCATAATCCATTCAACAAACCCATTTTTCATATTTTCTACAACTATAAAATTAAATTAAATATTAATAATATGAAAAAGGCAGTCGAGGCATAAATAAAAAAATTAGGACCATTTCTCGATTTATGCGTGTCATCCTTGCGCAGGGGCCATGCTAATCTTCTCTGTATCGTTCCAATTTTATCGGATGTCTCCGAAGAGACATTTATTGATGTGTACAATAAGGTATATATAATGCTAATAGTTTGTACGTGTAGGAAATGTGGGAGCAAAAGCACGTGTGTTCGTACTTCCATCAACTCGGGAGAAGGGACACGGTTGTCAGCGAGGCATATGAAAAATGTAGAGAAACCTGAAACTCTGCTCCAAGCAAAACGGACGCATCACAACTGCTAACCAAGCAAAACACGCTAACCCTTGCCTCCGCGCAGGATCGAACTAGGGACCTACAGTTTACAAGACTAATCTCAATAGGAAGTGGAACAAAGCGATGCTCTGAAGCCTTTTGATCCAATGATGGGGAAAATTATGTGAGGCTAAGAGGTGCAGCTGGGATTTTGATAAGCAATGAAAAGGAGGAATTGAGCACTATGAGTACACCCCTTTGTTTCTGATCAACAGGAACAAGGCTGCGGCTCTGTAGATTGTATGCGAGGTTGCCACTTGATGAAAGCCAAAGATCCATTGAAGATCGAGGTTCAAGGATATTGCGTTACCTATGGCACAGTGAAAGGGGGAATGGACTCAATTGTCAACACATCATTAGGGATTGAGGCTCAAAACTATCATCTACCATTGCAAAGTCAAAAAGAAGAGAAATTCTAAAACTTGTACAATTTTTCTAGTCGAACTTTCGACACATGTTGGATAAGGTCGAATGTTCTACGCCAATATTGGTCCGAAGTGGCAATTGAAATTGGCCAGTTCTAAATGGTGGTTTACACATAGCATTTAATCTCAAAGGATGCTCATGCTCTGAATCATTTTGACCAAAACATGGGGAAATGATGTGCAGGTGGGATTTTGATAAGCTATGAAAAGGAGGAATTGAGCACTATGAGTACACCCCTCTGTTTCTAATCAACAGGAACAAGGCTGCGCCTCTGTAGATTGTATGCGAGGTTGCCACTTGACGAAAGCCAAAGATCCATTGAAGATCGAGGTTCCAAGATATTGCTTGACCTATGCCATAGTGAAAGGGGGGAATGAACTCAATTGTCAACACATAATGAGGCTCAAAACTATCATCTACCATTGCAAAGTCAAAAGGAAGGAGAAATTCTAAAACTTGTACAATTTTCTTTCTTGTAAGGCCTATAAGGCTCACATGTGATGCAGCGTATCTAATTCAAATCCGGGGCTTGGTGCTATTTTGGGTCTAGGCGAACTAGTTTGATCTTCAATCAAACTTTGTGAACAGATGGCATAATCAACAATGCTTGTTCCATTGACATTTTTGAATGTCTAATTTCTTCACAAAATTATTAATGTCTCCATCCTTTTAAAACATATTGGCATAATCAACAATGCTTGTTCCTATTGAAATTTTTGCATGCATAATTTCTTCACAAAATTGTTAATGTCTCCATCATTTTCAAACATATTGAAAGTTTAAGGGTTTCCTCTTCAAAAGGTAATAAAAGTTTTTTATGTTCCTTTACATGATATTCTATCATGATCATTTGTTATCACTACATTGAAATATCCCAAGAGAAGTAGTTCTTCATGTTGAGATTACGTGATGATAATATCTTTCTTTAAGGTTATGTATGGGTCCTCGCCATCATCCATCAAAAAAAAATTAATAGGTCTTTAAAGTGCATGGAATAAAATTACAATCTGTAATTTTGGTTTTGCTTTCCATTTTTTGTTATTTTAATCCAAATATATTCGTTGTTTGGGATTTCTTTTTACATTTGAATACTTTTGTCCCAAATTTCTCTTACCAAAACTATTATTCCTTCATATCCTTTTCTATTTTCTACATTTTCCCATTGTGGAATGTTCCTATATAAGTAGGCATCTTGCAACCATTCAACTCATGGCTTTCCATTAGACAATTATATCTCTTCATTTTGCAATATGCCTTAACTAGGTCCCCTCCTTCATGAGTATTCTCTATAAACCAACATAATTTCAAATGTGTCTAGATAACTCAAGACATAGGTCTCACCTCATTTTACTAATTTTTATTTTCTCCACCCTTCTATTTCTACCTTTCAAATGTGCATTTCATGAAATTTGAGTTCCAATAAAATCTATTTAATTTTTTGACCATACCCATTTACCTTCACCTCTTGATGTCATTAATTAACCATATATTTCTTCCTACATTTTAGTAAAGTCTTCATCTAGATACAAATATGAATCTTTCAAAAGATTCATATTGCTTAGAATCTAGTTTTCGTCCTCTACTTTCATCACACATGAAAAGTTTAATAGGCCCACTACTTTCCTCTCTTATATTTCCTATCCTCCTTGTAATATTTTCTTTTCCATTCTAGTTTGTCTCTGATAATTTTTTTTGTAACTCTAGCATATTTTGTTTCTCTTGTGATAATTACATTTTTCATCTATTATATCTTTCTTTGTGTTCTCTTTATTATATTCCACATGTATTGTATTTCCCTCTTTTTTCCTCTTCTATTGAACTCTCTGCCACTTTTGCCCATGAATTGACCTCTTTTGAATGGTTTCCCATGTTACACTCTTTTACCTTCATGTCCCTCGTGTTTTCTTGTTGTGATATGTGTGCTTCTTCCTTTACAACTTTTATACATTTGGTAAGTCTATGCTCATTTTGGTTTATCCTTTGTTAGTTTGCTATTTATGTTTGCCTTCATTTATGTTAAATTTTGGATCAGATTTATGTCCTTTAAATTTTCTTATATAATCTTTATATATATATAT
>MU225494.1:601782-617013 GCA_018584345.1 Thuja plicata | reverse complement strand
TATTATATATATATTAATATGCATATATATAATATAGGATAATATAACAATATTATTAATTCAGATATCTATATAATGAATAATATGATGTTATTCGATCAAATCCATTTTAATAATTGATTTTTATCAATAATATGATAATAGATTAATTTTCTCAATTATGATTGTATGTACATACACTAATAATAATGTCTATTATTATTATCATATACATTGATATGCATAAGTTAATCTATTCTCATAATATTAATATCTCATTCATTTTATCTGATCGAAGCTACAAACATCAACAATTTAAGGTTTCTTAAAGCATTGAAACTTTCTTCTTAACATTCTACTATCCTCTTCTAATTTTTTATTTATTTATGTGATTCTACAAAGCTTGCTATCATTTTAGTACTCATTATCTTCCATGCATCCCAACATGCTCTTGAACTTCAATAACTCTTAGAAATATAAATATGTTAATCATTAAGTGTGATAATACATCTATTGGTCCTCCAATGTGATTATTGAGTCTCAAATTGAATTTCCTGATTCAAAAGTTCTCATCTTGCTGATCATATTGTGGCACATACTTGACTAACCAGGTAAACAATTTCTAGTACTCATTCACCAACATCTCTTCTTTTATCAAGTTTTGGAAATCCATCAACTTCTAGTCATAAAAATTGTGGAAGCCACCTTTGTCTAAAAATCCCTATGAACTTCTCCCAAGTGACCCTGGTTATTTTCAACCCTAATTCAGTCTTATTGCTCTCCCACATCATGGTTGCCTCTATGGTTAGTTGGTATGCTCCGTAGGCTACTTTAGAGTTGTTTGAATCATTTTGGATCTCAAAGTACTTATCCATCTCTGTCAGCCATTCATTAGTGCCATCTTTGAATACAAAACCTCCAAACTTAGGTGGTTTGATCTTCCTCATATCATTGGAGAGTTCAATGGCTAACTGAATTTTCTTAATATTCAAGTTTTGAGCCTCTCATAATTCCCCTTTTTTTTCACTTTGCAAGGTAGGATCTGGCATATGGGGATTTTCCTTAGATTGGGATTCATGTTCTTCCTCTCTAGTTCTTAGTTAGCCCTAAAACTTCATCTCTAAATTCATGAGCCTAGTTTGGGTTTCATTCATCATGTGATCATGTGTCAATGGAAATACTATCATCATAAGATCTTGGACAAAAAACTATTTCTTATTAGAACCATTGGATTAAAACACTTTGGTTCTTGAAGGAATTCTCACTCGAGAAGTATGTTATAGCCTCAAGGAGTGGCAGAGAAGTTTAGTTTTTCATTGTTTGTTCTAGAATTATACTTGCTTTTTCTTTATGTGTAAATCATTTTCATAACAATTCTATTGGTTGTAGAAATCAAATCTTAATCAATATAATAATTGTCAAAGTTTGACTCTTTTATGCAAATCTGTTTGATTGGCTAGCAAGTTCTTGGTGTTTTTTTTTTATCGGTAATTTTAGATATTGTATTGATTTAGAAAAAGAGGTTACATATTGGCCATCAAAGGCATTTCTTTCCAAACTGCAAAAAATAGACTTTGCTTTGAAGCTTAACTGCTATGGATAGCTATGAAAAGGTAAATACTAAAACAAAAAGACCTCTATTAACAGACGTCTACATACAGAGATGAACAGACCAAAAAAACCTCCTAAGGTTCGACTATGGGAACCACTTTGTTTCATCTCATTTGGTAAATTTTGCGAAGGCTCCCCACTTATCCACAAGTGCCCCAACTCGGGTGCTGTCGCCTCCACCTCCACTCGGGCTAGTGGCCGGTTCTAGTTCTTCTCTAGCCTGCCTAGTTGCAGAGGCCCTTTCTCCCTACCTAGTGACCGATAGTTTCCTTCGGACTAGTTGTCTGCCATCTTTGTCTAGGGTCGCAGACGACTTTATGGGCGTTCTCTTCCTTTTTTGGGTCATGAGTTCAACCTCCATCTTTTCCAATTCCACTTTGTTCTTCTCCAGTGTCGTTAGCAGTTCCTTCGACCCACCCAATGCACGTGCCAGATGGATGTCTTCTGGGCTAGCCGTCAACCAGACAATGAGTAGTTGCAGCCCACGACTCCCTCTTCCCACCATTTGGAAAGGCCCATCACCCATTCATAGCCCCAGACGAACCTCTGCACACTCGATGATTTCCTCCACACCACCGACCCATTTCACAACCATGCATTGCCTGATAACACTCCTCACTTTCGCCTTTGATTTTGCAACCATCAGGGCGAGAGCCACAAACAAAGATGAGATATCCAGATTTGTTCTTGGCCACCACCCTTTCTACAGAAAATGTTCTCCAAGGATTTCTCTGATGGCTGCCCAAAAGTCGTCTCCCTCTCTTGTGAAGATATGGCTCAACCTATTCAAAGTGATGGGAGTATCAAATGTGGGAATCTTCCCATTAGTCGACAGAGAGAAATTTTCCTCCATAGCTCTGATATTACCACTCTGACTCAAAGGATGCGACCTTGCTGATCTCACCAGTGTCTTTAACTTGCCTTCAAAGCCTCTAGAAATAGATGATGTTTCCATCAAGTTGTCGAGAAGATCATCATTTCTCTTAACTCCCTCAAGTACGATCTTGATCTTCACTTACCGTGAGATCTCAGGTTGGGGATTTCTAATAATTACACCCTCGCACTCTTCCCATGGCAGCATATGATGCTTAGTTTCTTGAAGACCTGCCACATAGTATGGTGGTGTGACTTGCATGCTTGGTTATTAGGAGAGAAGCCTTGACAATGATTGCACCCCTGCATATTTCCTAATATTATTCATTATTCATGAAGTCCTTGAAGATTTCAAATTTATCCTCAAGAGATCCATCTGCTCCCACATTTGAGAGTTTATCGGCCAAATTGTTTGCCACTCTTGGCACATGTGAGGTTTTGAAATCTTTGAACTCTACCAGCATGCTCCTAAGCCTTCTAATATGCTTATTTAGGTACCATGTGTCCATTTGACCCTTATTAATTCCATTTACAACCAAGAGGGAGTCACCTTCTAGATGAACTTTCCTAAACTGGAGTTTTCTCACCATGAGGACAGCTTCAACTGCAACTAGGCATTCTGCATCATTATTTGTACCATTTTGTAACCTTTTAGCACCTAGGGCCATAATGTCCCCCTTGTCATTCTGATATATATATCCAATTCCAGAAGTGTCAGGATTGCCTCGCAAAGCACCATCAAAATTAATCTTAATCCATCCGGGGGATGGTGGTTGCCAATTGTTTCTATACTCTCCTTCATCCTTGGAAAGAGGTTGAGCCCTCACACTCCCATTAACGGGCCAGAAAGTTCTTGGTGTTATTTGACTACAATTACTTGATATTTCTTGATTATAGATTTGTGACTTTTTTTAACACTGTATGCTTCTTGTTTGTATTGGGAAATCTATAAAGGGACATTGTAGTGGTATTAGAGTCACTTTCCTACTAGCTTATAAGTATGTGATGATGTAGGTTGTTGTAAATAAATGATAAATATGATAAAGAGAAAAGACATAACTATGGGTGATATAGATGGGGAAGATCACTTTAGGGAGGTCATTAGGGCTAAAAATAGAGAGTTGGGTAGAGAAACTTAATCTACAAAGTGGAATTCTATGCAAAGATGGTAAGAACCTTTAAATAGATGAATCAATAATGGTTTCTTAGGAAATTCGCCCTAAATAGGGTAGATGACAGTAATTCAATAGATTCAATTAACCCAACTCCAATGAGATTTAGAGAAAAAATTCTAAAATGAAATTGGTCAAAACTTTGAAAAGAAGAACAACATAATCACCCTCAAGAAGAAATGATAAAATATCACATTGTATATAATTTATTGGAGTTGGCCATTTATTGAGACATGTATTATGTTGAGTATTGTAGATGATTGTGAGAAATGAGCATAGAAGAAGGTATGGGAAGCAACCCTGTAAAGACATCCAAAATCACTTGGAAAACATCAACATACCCACATATGGTAAATCAGGTAGTTGTTTACCTAAAGCAGTTGCATAAGTTGGATACATATCTCTATTTTCCCATTTCTTGCTTCACTTGCGCATTTCATAAAATTTGACTTCCAATCAGATTGTTTTAATTTTTTAACCATACCCATTTACCTTCTCCCTTTGATGCCATAAGTTTAGTTGATTATGTCTTCCTATAGTTTAATTATTTCTTCATCCAGATACAAATATGAATCTTTTATAAGACTCATATTGCTTAGAATGTAGTTTCATCCTCATCTCTCATCACATGACAAGTTTAATAGGCCCACAACATTCTTCTCTTATATTTCCAATCCTACTTGAATTGTTTTCTTCCTATTCTAGTTTGTCTCTAAGAATTATGTTATCAAATCTAGCATATCTTGTTTATCTAGTGATAGTTAGATGTTTCCCCTACCATATCTTTTTATGTGTTCTCTTTATTATAACCCAAATATCTTGTATTTGCCTCTTTTTCCTTTTCCATTGAACTATCCACCACTTCTACCCGTGATTTTACCTCCTCTAAATTGTTTATCATGTTACACTCTTTCACCTTCACGCCCCACATATTTTCTTGTTGTGATATGTGTGTTCCTTCCTTTACAAATCTTAGATATTTGGTTAAGTTTATGCTCATTTTGGTTGATCCTTATTTAGTTTTCTATTTATGTTTACTTTCCTTGAATGCAAATGTGAACTTCCAGAGACCAAATGAGATTCTTTATTGATCAAATGCAAACTTCTATGGATCATATGAGATGCTCTATTGATCAAATGTGAACTTCTTCAACTCAAATGTGAACTTCTTCTTGTCAAATATGAATATGAATTGTCAATTCTTCAAAAACACTTAGAAAATGATATTAGAATGTAGGGAAGCGGGCACCATTGAGGGTGCCATTTATGTGTGTGTAAATATGCAATTTACAAACCTACATGAAAAGCTAATTACCTACCCGAGCTAGTTGCGAGAAAATGTGAACTTTAAAATAATATATCAAATGGGCTCGGATCGTGGTGAAATTAGAATTGGAGACTCTTGTGACCATTCCAAGACTCGTGAAAATATCTTATTTGAAAAAATTTCACATTTTTGAGATGCCAAATTTAGCTCGGGAGCCTTCATGAAACAATTAAAAAGTTTGTCAAAACACCTCCAATCTTCATGAAATCGCACAGGAACATAGTCTCATATGCCAAGAAACTTTCACCAAATCATTTTTCAAGATCATTTATGAACACCAAGATCTTAATCGTCAAAGTTGACAACTTATTATTTCTGAAGATTTCACTGATGAACTATTGAAAATTACATTTGCTCGGGCTCAAAAATATGTCAAATGACCTGATGAAGACCTGCGATCTGGAACATAATTTCATTTTGATCCAAAGAATCAAAAGAACCAATTCATCTAATAAGAAATCTATCCATCCAAAAGATAATAGATTCCAAAGAGAGCTCCTGACCAATGTTGTCGTCCTGTAACAAAAAATCTGCAAAAACTCCATTTGGTTTTAGCCAATGAAAAATAGTAAATAGACTCAGAACACTTTGGAGTTTGGCATAGAGCTTCATTGAGATACAAATAATATAAAAAAAATGATTATTTTGACATAAGGGCTTAATGGGAAAGAGCTATCAATGCCCAAATATGACCTTTCTGATAAAATTTCAATTCGTAACTTATACATTCTTAGAAAATACATATGGATTAGCCTTAAGAAGAATAGAAAAAAATATTAAGAGAATCTGTAATTTGGCATAGAACATATTTATGACACACAAAATGCATAGGAATAATTGAATTTACATAAGAATTCTCTAGTGTAAAGAAATCATGATCTGAAAGTACTTACCCGGAATCATTCTGCATCTTCAAATTGTAAAACACATACATACTTGGAAATTGACCACTTGATAAATGCATTAGAACACGTTCGTGGGAGTTGGAGATGGAATAAGATACATGAACATAGGTATTGCAAATGATTGCATGAAAATTTTTACTTTTCGGCATGAAGTCTAGAACTCTAAATTTTACAAAAATTTAGGGTTCCAACACAACGAGGATTGTTGAGTTGGCAGGTTTGTGATTGTTGAGATCAAATTTATTGGAGGTTGTGCAAGAACATTGAATAATGTATTTTGGTTTGTCTTTTACTTGTCAAATCGATGTGCGATGAATTAGAAGGCCGACCTGAGTTTGTTAGAAAGTGTTCTAAGTTTGTAACATGTTTTAGGGCTAGCTTATTGAGCGAGAAATATTGAAAAACATTTTGTAAGGCGATTATTTTCCCTAAAGTACTTGTATTGTATAAATATGTAAAATACTGAGAAAGACAAGTGTAGATTATGGATGCAGAGGTGTGATCAAGAGAGAAGATTGCTTGTATGTCTAGCAGAGATTGAGCTTGAACTAGATCTGTATTAGCAATGGAAGTGTTAGTTTCTTAGATCATTTACTTGTTGATTCCTAATAGCTTCATCAAGCTAAATCCCTTAATCGAGTAGATTTTAATAGGTCTAAATTGTAAATCCTTTAACTAGGTGACTCTTTAATTAGGGTTTGAAATCCTTTAATCAGGTTACTCCTAACAGGGTAAAGCTTCTAAGAGGGCTATAGGTAAATCCCTTAACTGGGTGACTCCTAACAGGGTCTTGCTCTTAACCAGGCATTATTGTAAGCTTTTAATAGGGATAAGCTCTTAATCGGGCCTAGTTCAAAAGAGTGCAGATTTTAGTGGGTGACATCCCCACACATTGTTTTCACCTAGTTGGGTTTCCACGAGAAAAAACTTTAATATTATTGTGTTGCATGATTGTGGACGTTTATTCTTATTGCTTAAGTTTTTCATGCAATGAATGTTTATTGATGCAAGTGGTTGAATGGTTAATGATAAGTTGGAATTGTTAGATTATTGATTCACCGCCCCCCTCTCAGTAATCTTGGATCTTATAATACTAACAAAAAAATTCCTAACTTTGTCGCATATTTTTGTTGTTTGTATTTTCTAATCCTTCTACTTCTCTAGACTTATTGGACAAAGTATAACAATCTATTTTTATATTCAATTGATGCAAAATATAAATTCACTATCATTCAAGTGATTCCACGTATACAAATAAAAAGTCGAGCAAACAACTGCATAAAATCATTTCATTAATTGTTCCTTTCTTTCTCTTTCTTCTCTCAATCTTATGCTTTGTAATTGAATGAATCGTGGATTGTTTTTTATTAAGGTAAATACAGGTTTTAAATGGACCTCGAAAGCATTTACAACATAATAAAAAGGTAGACAATAACAACCCTTACAAACATCGATAGCCTACTACACAACAAAAAGCAGGACCCCGACAAACCCGAAAAGAAACCCAAAAAGAGTTACAAAAAGTTGCCAGAAAATAGATTCTAACACATCTACCAGCAACCCCACAGCAAAGAAAAGAAAGAGACACTACTTATTACTTTCGAAGGCCTTCTCAGCCTCTTTTTGTAGATCCCCATCATGTCGATAGATTCTTTCATAGCTTTCATCTCCTTGGGCATTTTTGGTAGTTTCCTTTTGAAGCCACTTCTTTTTTTGGTTCACGGGCCCGAGCTCCAAGCTTTATCTTCCATCGTGATAGTTGTGTTCTCTAGCATGCTACTCTCTAGATAGGCATACAAAGCCTTTAGGTTAAGCACAAAGACTTTAAGTCCCTCATTGTTGTGCTTAAAGATTTCACTAACGATATGCCCATTGTGGCTAATTTTTTCGTTCATATCCTTCAACTTCTCCTCAACCAAGGCAGTTATTCTGGTTGTCATCTCATCATTCAAATTATTCTTATTTACCTTCATAAAAAATATCCTTTTCCAGCTTTTTCAAATTAGCTTTAAAGGGTTCCATGGCTTCTTCCATTTCCTTTAGGTGCTGCTTCATCTCATTCATGTCCTTATTGATCCACTTCTCCATGTTTACACCATGATCTTCTTTGCTTTTGGGGATTCTATCATCAATGTCAAATCCGACATTAGTCTTCTTGCCTTTTCCCTTTCTCTAATTTTTCAGGTTTCTTTCTCCAGCCCTGAGATTAAGCTGCTCTTTCAAGTCATTGTTGTCTTTTCCCTCATTTTCCTTCTCCTCAGCCTTATTAACTTTTTCCTCTTTCTCTTGGTTATCATCATCTTTATCTATGTTATCAACATCCTCTATTTTCTCATTTTTTTCATTCTCTATTTTCAGATCCTCTTCCTCATTCACAAGGACCTCCTCCTCATTCACGGGATCTTCCTCCATGTTCTCCCCTTGTATCATTTCTTCTTCATTACCCTGAGGGGAAAGGGTTTGGTCATCGTCTTCCTCGTCTATGTCCAGAATTTCCTTCTTCTTAGTCCTCTTCCTCTTCTTTGAATCCACTGATTTCCCTTCCATCTTTTTTCCCTTAACAATCCCTTTAACCCTTTTCAAGATGGGTTCCGGGATGTTATTCCTTTTATAGTCAGCAATGAGTAGAATTAGCCCTTCATGCAGCACTGGGGTGTTGGACTTCTTCCTATGTTCCATTATGTTTTTATTCAGAGAACTAAGAAAGAAAAATAGAAACGAGACTTTCTTCTTGTGTCTAAAGTGATTAACCAAAACAAAGTGAAGATTGTAGATTTTAGAATAGCGCCCATCTAGAGTGAAATACTCTATCATTACTTTCAGAATGTCAGCCCAGATACTCTTAATCTTAGTTATGTCTACATAATCTCTGGACCCTTTACTCAACAGAGCTTCTTCATCTTCAAATTTAGGAAAAATCTTGAAGGCTTGCGACCCTGTATGTTTATTATCCCTGTAAATTTCATCCCTTTTGTATACAGATGCGTAATCTCAGAGATAATGTTCAATGTGATTGAGAAAGAATTACCCCACAGGTTAATCTTGTCATTAGCCCATCCTACCACAAATTTTTTGGTTACTTCTTTATCAGAGTCATGCAGTCTTTCCACATACGAAGTGACACCACCGCGCTTCAGCTTTCTCCAAATGTTTTTCTCCTATTTCCATTTCATGCAATCTAGTGACTCCTCCCTTCTCAAACCTCCTCCCATTTTCTCAGAAATGTTCTGAACTTTCGGCGCTCTAGCAATCGATAGCACGATATGAATCGTGGATTATTGCTTAATGGAACGATAGTTCTTATTTCGTGTCAACATTTTTGTTGGACAAATGAAAGTACATTATTGGGTTGCATGTTTGAATGCTTTTTCTAGTGTTATTGTGACAATAATGACATATTTGTTGCAATACTACTTGTATTATATTTTTGAATGTTAAAAAGTAGTTCAATGTATTTCATCTTGCCAATATATTTTATTATATTTTGAATATCACAAATCAAATAATGAGTCAAAACTTATACAAAAGTATAAAACTAATAATATGGGTGTTACTCGCACTCACATGTCACACTTTTTGGATGATATCAGATTTGGGTATTATTTATGTTGTTGATATTCATGTTTTGTCACTGATGTCAACATATGTTTCTGTGGAGAGAACGAACTAGTTATTTGACTAGAAGTGTAAAGACACTGTACGGATGAATCATAATGATTGAAGACAAGGATATGTAGAAGGATGTGTGATGAACTTATTCCTAAGGTCGCTTGGCTTAATATTGCATATTGGTGATGTTACAAATGTTTTAGTGAAGACTAGTTTCTAGACTGTGATAGTGATGCTTGACAGAGAAGGTCTCTGTATTTTGCATATATCTTACAGGCAAAGATGATTATGCATGTGCACGCTTAGGGGATGAAAGAGGACACATTGAGGAATTTTTGTTGTTGATCGATATTTGTGAGAGTATTGGCGACGTTAGCTGTGGCGTGTATTCTAGAGGAGACCTATTTGGTGGCCGACTTCAGACATGTAGTGTGTATTATGGATTGTGAGCATGGATTGCAGATCTTGGAGTATATCTGATGTATTGTAATTTATTTTTACTTGTTATAGGTACCTTGTGATCTTAGCAAGGGGTTAAACAATTATTTGTATATTGGGAAATCCTTAAGTGGCTGACTTAGTCAATTATTTGTATATTGGGAATACTTAATTGGCCAACCTAATCAATTATTGTAATAGGGTATATATGAGAGATCTTTTCTTTTGGAAAGTGGTGGTAGAGATTGAAAAGGCAGAGAAGTGTGAAAGCTATGAGGATTTTTTGGATGTTGGATGTAGAGCAGAGTTTGTGACAAGAACATTTCATTAGAACTAACCAAGCAAAGACAGTTGCTATCAGAAAGTTCACTGTATTGTATATTTTCTATATACACTTGTTCAGATTGTAAATCCTTGAGGGTGGCCTTAACCTTCTTTGGGAAGTGAACCCACTGTTACTTTTGACTCCTAACAGGGTATGTCCTTTAACAGGGACTATATACTATAATGTTGTAATAAGCTCCTAACAGGGATAAATCTTTTAACAGGGATACTATACTCTCAGTACATCATTTATGGGTGCTAATTCCCACCGAGGTTTTACCTTTAATAGGGTTTCCTTGACAACAAGTATTGTGTTATTATGTTGGCATTTACTATGTTATCATTTGCCTTGAAGTTTTGGTTTATAAAGTTTAAAATTTAATATTTTGTATCACAACTGATTAACCCTCCCCCCCCTCCCTCTCAGTTGTGCTTATGGACTGTTATTCCTAACAATTGGTATCAGAGCTACTGGTCCTTAGAGAGAAATCTTAACAACTTGAGGTGATCCTGAAGATGACTTACTACAGGAAGGATAGTGCAAAATTTGATCCTGAAAACTTTGACAGTTGGAAGAACAAGATGAGAACACATTTGCTATGTTTGGGAATTGACTACTTGATGATCATGAAAAAGAAGGAAAAGATAGTGGCTGGGGATGAATTGGAGAAGGCTACTAAAGATGATAAGAAGCTATTTTCATGTAATATGTTCGCAAGAGAATCATTGATCAACGCACTTTCTGAAGGTGAATTCATAGAGGTAAAAGACTTGGATTTTGAACATGAGATTTGAACAAGATTGGAAGCATAATATATAGGAGATAAGTTTAATAAATAGGAAAAGCTACAAAACTGGAAGACAAATATGTAATCAATGAAGATGAGAGATGATGAGAACATTAGGGAATATGCACAAAGAATTACTAAAGTGGTTATTGGCATCAGAAACTCTGAAGGTACTTACAATGAGGAAGAAGTGATTGCGAAGATACTCAGATCTTTGACACCTATATGCAAAACTAAAGTACAAGCTATAGAGGAGATTATACCTTTGACACTGAAATTCACTAGAGATATGTTGAATGGAAAAATTACTACTTTTGAAGCCGCAGAACTGGGATATTCTTTACCTAAAGTAGAGTCAACATTCAAGGCAACTGTCCATAGAAACAAAAAGACCTTATCTGGAATTGCGAATACCAGCAATGGTGACTTAAGAGAAGAGCTTGGAAACTATGCTGATGAATGGGAATAGATACAGGAGGAAGAAAGAAAGCTAGATGAAGTGGTAGCCCTGATCGCTAGAAGAGAAAAGAGAGGTAAGGGTAAATTTGAAGGAAAATTACCTTTGAAATGTTTTTCATTTAACAACATTGGTCATTTTTCATCTCGATGTCCTACAAGGGTTCCAAAGCATAAACCTAAGTTTTACAAATCTAATTATTCAAAAGACAAGAAATGTTATTATGCTAGTGAAGGTGCATCTAATGATGATGTAGACTATGATGAAATTGGATTTATTTCTATTAAGGATGATGAACCTATACATGAAGAAAATGCCTTAGTATCCCATGTTCAAACTAAATCTGAATGGGTTATAGATAGGTATTGTTCACATCATATTACTGGAGATAAAAATAAGTTTGTGTGTCTGAAAAGATATGATGGTGGTGTTGTTAGATTTGGTGACAATACTCCTAAGCTTATCATTGGAGTTGGATCTATTTCTCTGGATGGAAAGACTAATACTGACAATGTGCTGCTTGTTGATGGACTTAAGCATAATCTGTTGAGTGTTAGTTAGTGGACATAGGTTATCAATTGAAATTTATTGATGGGAAATGTTCTATCAGAAGTAAATCAGGAGACTTGGTCACCTATGGTACTAAATCTAGAGGTAATGTATTTGAATTGAATACATATGAAGCTTCTTGTTTTATTGTGAAGGTTAATGACAGTTGGTTATGGCATAGAAGATTTTGTCATGTTAACTTTGATAACTGTTACCCAAATTTTTACATGCGGGGAAAAAGTAAAATTTGCATAAAAATACATCTTTTTGACATTACTGTTCAGCCAATGCAAAAGAAATACATTGCTATTACATTCATATTATCAGATTTTATTTGTACTCTAAGTTTTGATCAAATTCACACTTTCAGATTCATAAACGATCATTACATTGTGTATTCATACTGAATGTATTAGACAAGTGTTCCTTTAAGGTCACATCTTGCATACTGAAACTTAGAGTGCATATGCAGAAAAGAAAGTAAGAGGAAGCATGATAGAATCTAGGGATCTATGTATTGCCTTTAAGAGGTCTTCTAGTTTATGGAGCGGTTTATCTACATCATCTGAAATCCTTCATGTCCTGTCTTGTCTTTGTCTGTCCTACATCCTAGGTCTTCTGTGGTCCTAAATCCTGCATCATGGTGTGAAAGATATATTAGATCCAATTGGATCTAAGCAATACATAAATGCCTAAAAAACACCATACATCAGTCAAACTCTCTGAACTGCATATTTACTGATGATATCAATGTAATAGCAAGATATGCATTTGCATTGACAAAATAATAATATCAGAAAAACATATTTTTATGTAAATTCTGTGCTATATTTGAAAGATGCAGTGAGTGTCACGAGCTCGTGCTCAAACTTCACAAATGTGCAGGAAAGAAAGAAATGTTCAAACGCAGATTTCAACATTAATGTACAAAAAGATATCAGATGTGAGTTGTGTGCATATGAGATGCAGTATATGACAATTGTATACAGTAATCTGCTACAGGAACAGTTTTTACAAGTGTTGTTTGTGTCAATTGGAATGAATGTTTACATCTTGCAGAACTTGTCAGAAAATGGTAAATTTGTTCATATTCAGAAATTCTGACAAGTGCCATATCAATATCAAATACTGGAATGTAGATCATGTTTCTGAAAGGTTTGAATTCAAGGTTCAAACAATAAGGTTCCTATGCTGAAAGAACAATAATAAAAATCAAGTTCATGTTTACACTGGAACAGAGTGTCACTCTTTGTCATCATGTTATGCATTTACAGTGCATTTATAAATGACAACAGTAACATCTTCTCTGTATGTATACACATTTTCAAATGTTCTTATGCTAGTTAAAGAATAGTAAGATCACTTACTGAAATCACAGTTCATAAACAGAGAGTTCAAGTTCATCAATTGACTTGAGGACTCTTCAGTAACAGTGGGTTTGTTTTTATAGGAGAGGAATTTCAAGCTACAGAAATGAACACATAAGTTCTCTTTGAAACAACAATATTTTCATTATTGATGCATGTAGACTGTCAAGCTTCAGTGTTTCTATATAGAGAGGGAGAGTTATGAATTTGTGCTTCATATTTCTATAAGGAAACGAAAATCAACTATGACTAAACACATGTTCCGAGAAAATTGACTTTTGTTTACAGCTGTTCAAGTATGGTGAGTTCATAACTTGTGTTGTAGCAGAGATCTTCATGTTTCAAAAAGGAAGAAGTGTTAATAGCAAGGTACAAACAAAGAGATGCATTGATAAGGAATTTTAACATCAAGTGTTCACCAGTTAATTGATATTTTCAGCAACAGAGTTCCTATAGATCAAGATTATCTTCGACAATGTTCATTATCAGAGATACATCAATGAAAAGGTTGACTGTAATTAAAATATGTTTCCAGTTTCAAACTTCAGTGTTTATGCAGGTCGACTCATCGAACTCAATGGATACAAGTTTTCTGGTTCAAGTTTTCTGGTTCAAGCATGTAGTATCCATCTATATGACAGAATTGTTATAAGAGAATATAAATGCACTAACAGTGATGGTCTTCACCAGATAGAGAGTATTTAAGAATAAGATCCAGCCGAGCTATCTTTCAAATCAGTTCCAGCCTGTGCTTCAAGCAATAAAACCAATGAGCAAAGTGTCAAGTTTTACATGTTTTCTCGAGTACATGAAAGTCACAGTCTGTAAGGATGGAGCTCTCAATTTAAAGTTAAAGCTCGTAGTCAAAGTATCATGTTACAGTTCCAGCATTCAAGCTGTAAGGAGAGGATAGCAAACATTGGTACAAGCAATGCGTGGATTTGAGCCACAAAATGAAGTAACAACTTTCAGTTCTTTTTTTTTATTAAAACAAAAACATCATAAAACCCAACTTCAGAGCCACCCATAGAGGCTTATCTAACAGTTTGAGAAAATGGTTATTATAATAACATCAGAGAAAGGTAATATTCAAAATACCCATATCGAATGTAGAGTGAGAGCAGCTTATCTGTAAGTTTACAAGCAGAGAAGTCACTATCTGAAGCCCGAGCTCTAATGAGGATGTGCATAGACAGCGCCATGATTTATGGCATGTAAAGAACATCTTGATTAATCCAGTATCAAGTCGCAGATCCCAGGTTACAAAATAGCATGACAGCAGAACTCAAGCTTCACATGGAGATGCCTAGAATAGCGCCATATCTTATGGCATTAAACTCCAAGTTCTAAGGAATAACCATGGTGAAGAGAGAAAAGCCCGAGCCCTCAATCTGTTATCTTAGAGTCGACTCCAGGTACCCAAGAAAGGTAAAACCCCAATATATAAACTGATGTAACTCTCAGATTTGTCATGATGAAAGTCTAGATTATCATAGAAGAGAAGCAGAGGCCAAGAAGAATGCAGAGATTACAGACATGGCGGCACAAACAGCTAGGGTTCTGCAAAACCTAAACTTCTCACCCAAAACTGCAGAATGTGAAAAACGAAATACAAAATGCCTATGTAGAAATAGATACTTTTTGAAATCCATCAGTTATAGGAGTAATAAACTGCAGTGCACGACAAACCCCTCCTACCGCCACAACAGCACATCTTATACTTTGAAAAAGAAGTGGGTAGTTTTTGCATTAAAACATTGGTCATGTTGACCATGGTGATAGTGTTGGGTTTGGGTGTAGGGTTATATGCTTTGGTGTCGACTTGTGGAGTT
>MU225494.1:509153-522273 GCA_018584345.1 Thuja plicata | reverse complement strand
AGGCACGTGTTGATAGATGGGGGTGTTGGGCTTAATATTTGTTCTTTTAGTCTTTTGAAAGAATTGGGTTATTCTGAAGAAGTTATAGATACCAGAAAGAGGATTACTATCAAAGCCTATGATGAGGCAAAAATAAGTTCCAAGGGGTTGGCCGTCCTTCCTGTTAGGATTGGCCCTGTTCAAAAGGATATTTTGTTTCAAATAGTTGATGCTAAACCCCTTGCATATAAAATCTTACTTGGTAGGCCATGGATTCATGACATGCAAGCGGTGTCGTCTACCTACCATCAATGTGTTAAGTTCCCCTACAATGGAATAGAGATCTGTATACCTAGGGATAACACTTTATCTGTTAATTCAATTTCAGCATGGGCACATGTTCACCTCAATAGAGAAGTAGAAGATTTTGATGTTGCTTTAGCTGCATGCAAAGATAAGCTTAAGACAATAGACCTTGGTATGGGAGGATATCAACTCAACTCCCTCACATCATTACTAGTTTTGCCTCGGTATTATGGTAAACCTTCAAAAGAGATGAAGCCTTCCTCTTCAGCTATGACCTTGTTTGGCAAATTTGTAGAATCATCAGTGCCTATTCAAAATGAGAAAGAGGAAACATTTGTTAGAGACTGGATATATAAAGAAGAAAAGTATAAGCACAATGAGAATTTCTCTCCTTCTCCTAAAACTTATGGGAGAGGATATAGTTTTGTTAAGAATATGAGCTATCCTGGGTATGGCCCTCTTAATCGCAATTTGGATGCTAGATCTGAACCTCTTGATCATGCTAAATTTGGACGCAAGTCTAAGAAACCAGTTGGCCTAGGATTTGAAAAATGCAAAAAGCATACCAATCCTCTCTTTGAGAAGTTGGAGAGTGATGACGAACCAGAGTATGAACCTAATTGACAAATCAACAAGACATGTGTGAAGATTGGGTCCCTTCCACTACTCTCCTTTGGGGAGATGTAGATATTTCAGTCACCCATACGTCAGTTGCAACTTTAGAACAAGAATCAGATATAGAGGATCCTCTGAGAGAGCGTCAAAGAAAGAATCTTGCTCATTTAATGGAAAGAGAAAATGTTACTTTTGATGGAACTGGACCTTCAACATCACAATGTCCCAAGCCTTCATGGTGTAAGCATCCTAGTCGCAGTTCAGATACCAGTTCTAATGAGTATGAATGGGACTCTCTTTCAGAGCCCTCAACAGTTGATAGAGATATTGATGTTGTTCACACTTTCAGTTCTCCACTTGAGGTAGCCAATGAGTCACGTGTAGGATTAGAGGTTTTCAACCCACATGTTACCTTAGTGAACAATTCTCCGCTTGTTAGGATGAATCTTGATTTGGGTAGCTTCGAGGGATACTTGACGGACTCTGACTCTTCGGTCACCAGCGATAATATCATTCATATTTATAGCCTTGAACCAGCCATTGACTTGTCGCTTGTTCACCCTGACCTTATTGATTGGTCTCAACATTATCAAGAACTTGAGATTTTGACATTCCAAAATGATTATGAGATAGCTTGTTATCTAAATGCCATTGAACACGTAGTCTCTTCCACCAGTGAATTGACTACCAGTATGACAGAGCCAGACATCAAGTACCTTAGTCACAAGATAAAGAGAAAAGAAAATAAAAAGAATAGGTGTTCTGATGGCGAAAACCACTGTGTGGTGGTGTCAGAACCAAAAAAAGTAAAAAGAAATGACGTATCCAAGGGTGAAAACCTCTCTGAGGTGCCTAAGGATGAGGTACTTGATCGTCTCCCCAGTTATTTTTAGGATCGATTTAGTTCTTATTGAGCCAACACAAGCAGTTAATTTGAGTACAAATGAGACTCCGCAGGTAGTACATTTGGCTAAGTCCTTGTCACCAACAGAAAAAGAGACTTACACTAAGTTCTTATAGAGAAAGAAGATCAATTTTGCATGGAATTATTCAGATATGCCGAGATTGGACATAAATCTTATTATGCATCACTTGTCCATAGCTCCAAATGTCAAACCAGTTAAACAGAAATTGAGAAAGATGCATCCTCACATAGCTCTTCTAGTCAAAGCTGAATTAGAAAAACTCCTTGGTACAAAATTTATAAGAGCTATTGCGTATGCTGAATGGATATCAAATATTGTACTAGTTTCCAAACATGATAAATCCATTTGAGTTTGCACAGATTTTAGAGATCTCAATAGAGCATGCCTAAAGGATGACTTTCCACTCCCTAATATAGACATGATAGTGGATATGACTGCGGGTTATGAGATTTATTCTTTGATGAATGATTTTTATGGGTACAATCAAATTAAGATAGCTCCCGAAGATCAATAAAAGACTGCATTCACTTGCGCATGGGGTACCTATTGTTGGAATGTTATGCCTTTTGGATTAAAAAATGCAGGAGCTACCTATCCAAGAGCTATGACAACTATTTTTCATGACATGATGCATAAGAATATGGAAGATTACGTGGATGACACCTTAGCCAAATCTAAACAAAGAGATACACACTTAGATGATTTGGAAGTAATTCTAGATCGCATGGAACAATTTCAACTAAGGATAAATCCTAAAAAGTGTGCATTTGGAGTCACCTCTGGAAAGTTACTTGGATTCATTATTTCAGCAAAAGGGATAGAGGTTGACCCTGAAAAAGTTCAAGCAATCATTGATATGCCACCTCCTAAAAACATTAGTCAAATGAGGAGTCTTCAGGGATGTCTTCAATCTATAGGGAGATTTATTTCACAACTGGCAGATAGAGCTCAACCCTTTAATAAGAACTTGCATAAAGGAGTCAAATGTGTTTGGAATGAGGATTGTCAAAAGAGCTTAGAGAAAATTAAGAAGTACTTGGCCAATCCTCCTATTTTAATGCCTCCTATCCCAGGGAAACCACTTATTTTATACATTTCTGCAATAGATTCTTCCTTGGGGGCATTACTGGCTCAACTTGATGACAATGGGAAAGAAAGAGAAATATACTACATCTGTCGTACTCTTGTTTCATATGAGGTTAATTACACTAGCATTGAGAAAGATTGCCTTGCTGTTGTGTTTTCTTCCCAAAAGTTGCGATATTACATGCTTGCGCACACTATATGTTCCTCATAGCAAAAATAGATCCACTCAAATATTTGCTGGGTAAGGCTGCCCTCACTGGTAGACTTGCTAAATGGATGATGATACTTTCAGAGTTTGATATAGAGTACATTGAGAGAAAAGCAATCAAAGGACAAGCTATAGCAGATCAATTGGTTGATTTCCCATTACAAGATGATGTGCCTATTCAAGTTGACTTCCCAGATGAAAATCTTATGTATATGACTGAAAGAACTTGGAAGATGTTCTTTGATGGATCTTTTATGCAAAATGGTTCAGGAGCTGGTGTGTTGTTTGTTTCTCCTCATGGGTACACGATTCCAAAATCTTATAAATTATTGTTCCTATGTACAAACAACATTGCCGAGTATGAAGCTTTAACAAATGGACTTAAGATAGCCATAGAATGGAGAATTACAGAGTTACACATCTATGGGGATTCACAGCTGATAATCAACCAAGTTAATGATGAATATCAAACCAAACATGAGAAAATTGTACCTTACAAGAAAATGGTTGATTCCTTAAAGAGGTACTTCACATTTGTCACATTTTAGCAAATCCCTAGAGAAGAAAACAAAGCAGCTGATGCTATGGCTACACTTGCTTCACTTCTTCAGTTAGAACAACACGAATCAAGATTTGAATTCCAGGTGGAAGAGCTACATCACCCTATCTTTGACTCCCAAGAAATCCATATTATTTGTACCCTTGTTGGTCATGAATCATCCCATTATGGTGCCATTTACTCATATCTTTGTGATGGCATTATACTCGAAACATTTAACTGATCTGAACGCAGAAACCTTACCCGAAATGCCTCTCACCATTCCCTTATCGCTGGTGATTTGTATAGGAGGTGTCTAGATGTAACACTTCTTAGATGCTTAGAAAAGGAAGAATATGATCAAGCGTTAGTTGACATTCACAAGGGCATCTGTGGGGGACACTCTAATGGTCTTGCCATGGCCCGAAGGTTTCTTAGGGTGGGGTACTATTGGCCCATGATGCAGATTAATGCAGTAGCTTTTGCAAAGTCATGTGAAAAGTGTCAAAAAGCATGGTAACATGATACATGCTCCAGGTAGGGAGCTCATTCCTTCTATATCTCATTGGCCATTTCAGCACTGGGCCTTTGACCTTGTTGGGAACATTCATCCCAACTCATCAGGTGGACACAAATTTATCATTACTGCTACTGCTTACTTCACTAAATGGGTAGAAGTTGTCTCACTTTCTGTTGCCTCGGGCAAGACAGTCTCTTTATTCATTCTGAACCATATCATATGTCGATATGGAGTGCCTTTCGAGATTATTACTGACAACGGAGGCCAGTTCAAAAATAAGGACCTTAAACAACTCTGCAAAAAATTCAAGATTAAACAACATTGGTCCTCCATTTACTTCCCGCAAGGAAATGGTCAAGCAGAGGCATCAAACAAGACCATTCTTAAAATTTTGCATAGAACAATCGGTAAGAATGGTAGAGATTGACATTTACAGATAAATCTGGCTTTATGGGCCTATAGAACAAGTATTCATACTCCTACTAGGGCTACTCCTTTTTCCCTTGCATATGGTGTTGAAGCAATGTTACTTTTGGAGGTTGAGATTCCTTCACTGAGAGTTTCTCTCCATGGTTTAGTTATAGATGAAGACTACCGCGCCATGAGTATTCAAGAGTTAGAACTTTTAGATGAAAAATGTCAAGCATCATTTGACCATATGAAGGTCTATCAAAAGCGCATGTCCAAAGCCTTCAACAAAAAGGTTCGCCCTAGAGAGTTCCAAGTAGAAGATCTTGTCGTACGTGAAAATCCTAAGAATCAACAACATAGAGATCAAAAGGGAAAATTTGAACCTAATTGGCTTGGACCTTACATTATCACAACAGCTTTTGGGACAGGTGCTTATTTACTATCTACAGAGGAGGGAGAACAACTCCCTGATCCTATCAATGTTTTGCACCTGAAGAAGTTCTATCCATAATGCCCATTTTGTTTGGGGGCATCCTTTGTACATATTTATTGATCCTAAAAAAATTTCAAAAAAGTGATATATTGTCAAAAATTCTAAAAATTGGAAAATGTCCTGAAAAAATGATCATCTTAGTGAAAACCTAGCAATAGGCGCTTTGATGTATCTTCAAAAAAAAATTAAATATTCCAAAAAATATGAAAAAATCAAAAAATTCAAAAATTCAAAAAAATTATAAAAAGTCTTGAAAAAAAGAAGAAAAAAATAAAAAAATGAAAAATGAAAAAATTGTAATAAAATCCAAGTGGTGAAAACATGGAAACGAGCGCTACTTGAGGCCTTTGCACCCCTATTTCTTAGCGCATATCCTCGACACTTAGCATCTCTCCATCATGCCTTGTCCTTGTTGCCTTGGTCTGGAATTGGTCTTTGTCTTTGTCTAGGGGGCATACTCGTGTTAGTTTTGGTCTCTTGGATGCGCTAGTCTTTAGGATGCCTCACAAATGGTGTTTTTCAATACCACCCCAACTGTATTTTTAAATACAACCCCTGACATTGAGTATTTTTCAACACTTATTGGTTTGGTCTTACCCAATTTTGTCATGTGGTCTTACCTACTTGCAAGCATTCAATCCTTATCCTCGAAACTCAGTATTAGTTGACACACTTAAATTTTTAAACACAACACTTAATGCTTGAGATGTGTCATGATCTTTTTCTTTGTGTGTTGACTGTTATTGATTTTTGTTGAGTGTCCTTGTCTAATAAGTCTCTCTGTGATGCATAGCTAGAGGACTTGGGGCATGGGACATGTTTTTATTTGCTTCTTGCTTTATGCTTCACTGTTTTTGCACAACCGTTCTGCCGGTAATCCTGGCCTCTATGCCTTGATGCGAGCGTGGTTTTTCTATAATAAATTGGGTAAGCTAACATCACAGTCATCTTGACCTTTATGTCTTTGATGCTTATGTTAGAATCTTTCCACATTCCAATCTGATATAAATCCCATTCATATCTTCATAGTTGCACTTGTGACTAGTGATGATTGTGTGATTTTTCGATGTCCGTTAATAATGGCCCAATGATGAAAATAAGTTCCTTTACATTCTCTTATGAATGATGAACATAAGATCCTATGTTTGTTTCTCTATTGAAAGTACACCTTTGCATTTTCATGTAGCTTGCATTGTTAGATCTCATGTTAGTTTGCATTTTTAGGCTGCATTATGAGTTTGAGGGTTTCCTTCATCTTTCTTGTGGACTTTTAATCAACTGTGATCACGTTTTGATCTTCATTTCCTTATCTTCTTTCGTGATCTCAATCAAAATTTTCTATCTTAAATAGTTGATTGATTTTGGGAGCATTCTCTTTCTTGAGGAAAATTCTCTTTCTTCTCTCCATTTCTTTCCACCTCTTCCAAACTTTTATCTTCCATTCGCTTTCTTCTTCTTCTTCTTCTTCTTCTTCTTCTTCTTCTCTCCTAATTCATCCTTGGGGCATAATATTTCGTGCTTAATGATCTACCTTGGTTCTTTGACCCTTATATCTTTCATCTTACATCAAGAACCTTATCTTTAATTTGATTTGATCCAATTTATCAATTTGTTGTTTCTCCTCTATCTCATTTCAATTTCGATCACGAGGGGGCAGTACCTATCAAACTTCAATATTTGATTCAGTTTTATCAATTATATCAACCTTGACATGTCAATTACTTATATACAACGGTGTTGACCTTGTCTCTTTTTCAATCTGCTTATTTTGGTCCTGATGTGTTCCCAGAATGACCACACGTCTGGGTTGTTTTATGATCCCAAGTTGACCTCACACTTCAACTGCATTCTTTGACTACAGGTGTTCTCGAATTGACCACACACTAGTCAAAGAGGGGCAAATGTATGCAACCTAAAATGGTCACCTAGACTTTGGGCCCCATTTATCATTTTATCAATTTATCAATTTCCTGAATCAATGCTTTACAATATTTTCAATTCAAATCAATTTTCTTGATCAAATTGTAATTAATTCAATTATTCAATTGTTTCAATATTTCCTAAGGTTTGATCATTTTTATCTAATTAAAAGATTTAATTTTCCTTTTAATTAAATAAAATTTATCTTATTTAATTAAAAGCTTTAATCTCCCTTTTAATTGAATAAAATTTATCTTATTTAATTAAAGTAAATTTTTCCCTTTTAATTAAATAAAATTCCTCTTATTTAATTAAATTAAATTCTTCACATTTAATTAAATAAAGTTCTTCCAATTTATTTAATTATAAAGTGTTAGAATAATAAGCAGAAAAATGTAAATATAAACACAGAAGAGAACACAAAGACACAGAGATTTAACGTGGTTCACCCAATCCCTGGGCTACGTCCACCAACAGCGAGTCCAATATCTTTATTATTATCCAGTGATTACAATCTGAAACCTGCAACTCAATACCGTCATAGGAAGCTATGAAAATCCCTCATACAATGAAATCTCGAAATTCTAAGCCCTTTTCACAAGCATATTTGACCTAACCTAATTAGGGCAAAAAATACTCCGACTAATAGAAAATCAATGGTCGACCCTTTACAATATTATTAAATCATTGTTGGCCCCTTGACCCCATTAGGGGCTCTGCCCCTTGACCCCGAGCATGGGGCCCAAATAGATATGTCTGGGGGGGAAACCGCGCCGAAAGAAACTGAGTCTGATTAGGCTCCACATACATAACATAAAGAAAACCCCTCTTTTAATTAAATAAATAAAAATCCCCACTTAAAGCACTTTATTTGATGAAAAAGGAAATAAATTAAATAAAATCTCTTTTTCTTCACATCTTCCTAAGTGGTGGATTTTTGCCTCTTAATCTCAACCATTGATCAATTATTTTTGCCTCTTAATCTCAACCGTTCACTTTCCTTTAAAAGGAGACCTCTCCTTCTCATTTTCATATTAGTTTTTTCATAGTATTGTTATGCTGCAGGTTTGGAGAGCAATTTTGGAGGAGGATTTGAGCACTCAAGCTTGGATATTGCAACTTCTCTCTTCTTGTCTTCTTCTTGCATTCATGGCTACTCATGTAGATTAGATTCATGTTTATTTTTATAGATTAAACTTGCATTTTGTATTTCCTTTCATAGATCAATTTCTTTCATGCATTGTTATCATATAGAGTAGATCTCATTTTCATGCATTTGAATCTCTCATTTCATGGTGTACTTGCATAGGCACTAACTAGGTTAATCTGAGGGCCTCCATTTCACACCTTTGCACTCCATGACTAGAGAGCTATGGATCAATATTTGAGGCTTCATTCTTGAGAAACCTTGGATGGAATGATTCATAGAAGTGTGTCAACATTTTAGCACACAGGCGTTTCCATATGAAAGAGTCCAAGCTAAATATTACAATCTAATGATGGGAAATTAGGGAGAGAGAATGACTACCATTGAAGTCATCTAAACTGTTCATCTATTTTCACCACTTTTTTCCTATATGAGATGCATGAGCTCATTTTTTGATATCAACGGTTACTACCAATGTATAAGAAGTTTGGACGACCATTAAAAACCTGCTGATTGTCAGATGAAAAGGCTATACTTTCTTGGGTTGCATTCAAACTCTGTAGATGGGTAGAGAAACTTGCATAAATCCGTGCACAAAATATGACCACCACAACTGCATTTTACATGGACGTGGACATCGAAGGGATAGAGGGGTCATTATCATGGCGGTCATATGATCAAGTTTGGCTAGCACAATGATCTGATATGAAAAGAGGGTGGAGGCTATGCGACTCTGGTTCAGTTTCAAGAAATGACAAGCCAATTAGAGGAGTCGACAGAGAAGAAAGACACAGAGTGACGTTTGCTGTTTGAAACGTAAATCAATTCTGAGTCTAGTTAAAATGGATGTGATAACAGGGGAATTCACAAAATACTAGTGATAGAGAAACATTGAACCTAGGTGATAGAGAAAGCACCGAGTAAGGAAGAGGGGTGCAAGGTGAAAAAACCGGTCAACGGTCATCGGTGAGGCCAAGAAACATCGGTTTGATCTCAGATTGAAGGAGGAGTTGTGTGGATTGATACAATAGACATGCAACGCAAGGTGGATTTGATGTGGAACCCGTGTACTCACAGAAGATGAGGCATAACAAGAATATATAAGGAGAAAGTCTCTCCCAGGATGAATGAATATAGTTCTCTTCTCTGATAACATGCTTATTGAGCTAAAAATCTGCAACTATTAATGACTTACTAAAATTTGGGTGTTTCTATGTTTATTTTGATTTGGCAACACATTGAAATTGGGTGTTTCGTTATTTATTGTGACTTGTAGAACCATGAATCTATAATTCTGTCAGTTTGGTAAGACTCAGAGGAATGGTATATTGAAAATATATTGAAAATCATAGTTTTTAAAGCAACTAAATAAAATAATTTAAAACAGTAATCTATAAAATATCTTATAAAAATTGACCAATCTAAAGTAGTTGCATCTTTCTCTATCTCTCTCTCTCTTTATCGACAGGAGAGATCAGAGATGTCGTAGAAGTCCAGATTCTGGTACCGATTCAGAGTGTACTCAAAGAGCGTTGAGGAATCCCTGGCAATAAAGCAGTCTTCTACAGTCGCCAATGGTGCATCTGCCTCAACCGCTGTCGTTGGAGTAGCCCGTGCGGCCCCAAAATCTTCCTTGTGCACCTCCTGGTAACTCTTTCCCTCCACCGAATAGAGTCCTTGCCACCCACACCATGTACAACGATATAGGGTATGAGCTTCGATATACTCCCATTTTACATGGATAAAGAACATGCATCAAAGGATAAAAGATATAGGGATTTTGTTTGTAATTGCGACGACCCTAGTAAACATGTATGTAAAATGTGGGAGTATAGACAGTCACGTCAACTGTTTGACAAAATGCCTCAAAAGAGATATAATCTTATGGAATGCCATGATTGCAGGGTATTCACAAAATGGATGTGTTGAAAAGGCTTTAGAAAACTTCAAGAAAATACTATGAATACTTTCAGCTCATAGGAAAATTTGATGTCTATAGCTTTGGTCCATATTAGTGCATCCAGAACAAGACAAACAATAACCTGTTTCTTCCGCCCCTTCTTTTCGTCGATTACTGATGTTGAATGCTCCCGAATGGAGGAAGGCTTTATTGGGATGTTTAGGTGTCATAGTCTTTGGAGCAGCTCAACCAACATATTCCTTTTTCAGCGGGGCAATGATTTTTGTCTTCTTCTATCAAGATCACGACAAGATCAAATACTATCGGTGCTTTACACACAATTGAAAGAGGTTCACTCTCAGTCACTTTCCAATGATCCTTTTTAATTTCTCGTTAGACGATGAATTTTGTGGTTTCATGTTTCCATAGGGCAGTGCTTAACATTTTCGTTGTCTGTGCTCCACCGTAAAGCCCGTCAAATGTCTGTACTTTCCCAAAAACTGATGTCAAAAGCGCCAGATGACTAGACATGTCAATTTCAAATGTATAACTGATGCGTGGCTATCCAACGAAAAAACTAAGAATTAGTTTATTGCTTAGACGTTTATGTATAAATGTATGACAATACATTAGGTAAATAGCTTCCTTTGTGGTTTATTAGGTAAGTCTTTTGATTGTTGTTTTACACTTTCGCTATTCCTATCACGTAATTGCTGATGTCTGCTACTTATTGTGAATTGTTGCTCCTAAATCACAACTCCCTATTTGTTCTCTAATCAATAGTTGATTTATTTATAGAAAGATAAATAATAATATTATTTATCCTTTCAAATATACTGATAAATAATAATGTGTTTAATTTATATGAAATTTGTATTATAATTATTATTTTAATATAATATAACTACTAAATATGTTTTTAATATTATTAATAAAAATTGAACATATATATTACATTAATAATTATTATAATAAATGTATTCCAAATATAATATATAACTAAATAATCACAAGGAAGTTGCGAGCACATTATTTGTAGGAAAAATCTAAATATTGTTTAATTTGTATGTCGAATTACCAATTCATTGGATTAGCACGGTGTAAAAAACAAAATTTTCTAATATCTAATCACGTAGTACTTATCAACTATTTATAAATTAAAGAATTTTAATATTAAATGGTCACCTTAGTTTATTTAATGACCAAGATTGTTAAGTGTTATTCCCAGGATTAGAAGAATAAGTAACAAGATCTATTTGAACTCCTAAAATTACAAAGTTTAACATTACAATAGTTTAATTTAAAATAAAGAGATAATTAAAAAAAATATTGAGATATAGATGTATTCTAAATCATTTATAATTATGTATATATTAATTAAATAAGTAAATATATCTATAAGTTATAAATATATGCTGATTTTCCTTCCTGGAAAAAGAGATGACAAATGGGCAGACAACGTAGGCAATGCATTGTTTGACAAACGGTGTTGATGGCTGCAGATATATCAACAAACTTCTCTATAGCCTATAAGCCTTGAGCCGGCTTTGCAACGCCCAATCTATGCAGACTTAAAGGTATAAGAAAAGGGTCATGGAGAGATGGGTGGATAAAGAGAGGGAGATGTGTCTAGTTGGAGTGATAATGCGCGCGCGCGCGTGAGAGAGAGAGAGAGAGAGAGAGAGAGAGAGAGAGAGTGTGTGTGTGTGTGTGTGAGGAGGGAAAGATAGGGATAGAAAGAGGGAGGGGTGCAGAAGAAAGAACAAGATATAGTGTAAGGATATAGAGAGAGGTGTGGAGATGGAGATTGAGAGGAGGAGGGACATCCAAAGAAGAGAGAGAGGGGGGAGAGTGCAGATGGAAGATGTAAATATATAAAAAATTTAGAATAAGAGAGGGAGAAATATAAAGATAAAGATATAAGTAGAAAGTAATAGAGAGAGGTAGAAATTGGGAGATATATAGGCATAGAGAGTGATAGAGAGATGACCAGATAGAGATACATATAGAGGGAGAGATAGGAGAAGAAATATAGAGATGTAAAGATTAAAAGGTATAGGAAGGGGGTGATGGAGAGAGATAGTTGGATACAGATATAGATGAATATAAAGTGGGAGGATGGGGGTGATGGAGAGAGATGGTTGGATAGAGATATAGATGAATATAAAGTGGGAGGATGGGGAGAAACAGATAGAGAGTTAGACATAGATCAAGAGGTAAAGATAGAAAGAGATCTAGGGAGATACAAAGAGAGACATAGAAAGGGAGAGATAGAGATGAAGAGTTAGGAAGGTATATATATGGTGAGATATATTGATACAAAGATAAAGAGATCTAGAGAGGATGAGAAAGAGTGACAAACAAGACAAATACTTAAATGACCTTTCCATAACTCTAAAGCGTTCCCATTGCACACTAAGATGCAATTGCTAGTAATAAATCTCTTATCCTTAAAAATAAAAAAAATTCTAATTTGTCCTATGCCCTGGTTATTTGAAAATTATGGATGCGAGTAATATCAATGGAGACTTTTTTTTTAATGTTACCAACCGGAACGACGCTACCTTTTGATGACGGAATATTGTTGGACTGGATTTGACGCAAATTCCAGTTGACGGTGAGTCCCTCTAAACCCTTGTTTTATTTGCAGGCACTTATACTCTGCCCACAATGTACGTCCTCTGCCGACTTTGCTGCAATTTTATGGCGAGTCTCTTCGCCACGTGCTATTAACTTCTTCAATAAGATTGTCTTCCCTCAACGCTGAGCTCTGCCACAGTCGCATGACGCCAACATGTATTATCAGGGAACTTCTAAAGGCAGCAATTACCAAAGAATGAATTTTGTGCATATAAGTTTAGGTCTAATCACCTTGACTCCACCTCCAATCTACCAAAGAGAGAAATTTACAGAAGCCTCTTTTTAGTGAAAAAGATTTTAAATCATTGAAAAAGTCGCTCTAGATTACAAAAATAGTAATTATGCTACTGAAGGTGAGAAATTTATTCACTTAATCAAACCTGGAAACATTTAATTGACAAGGAGAAAAGTTAAACGAAGCTCAACAAATT